>JZKD02S1595469.1:0-10038 GCA_000966675.3 Picea glauca
GTCATTTCCCTAAATGATCTCACTGGATTCTATGCTCCCCAAACCCTCAAGCTAATTGGTTACATCAAGCATAGGAAGGTCATCATTCTTGTTGATAGTGGAAGCACCCATAATTTTATTCATCGCCGCATTGCCTAAGAAACTAATTTCTATATCCATGCAATCAATAATTTCCAAATCATGATTGCCAATGGTGGGTCCATGAAATGTTGAGGGCTCTGTGAAAATGTGTGTCTCCAAATTGGTGAATACCATCTGAAATCTCATATGTTTGCTATCGACATGGGTGGTTGTGACATTGTGTTGGGTGTAGAATCGCTAAGGACTTTGGGTCCCATTCTCATGGATTTTAAGGAATTAACCATAAAATTATAACAGGAGGGCCAACAATATAAGTTCCAAGGCATCATCGTCGGTTCCTCGAATATCATTAGTTCCCATCGCATGGAAAAGATGCTCAAAAAAGGTCATTCTGGCATTATTGCCCGACTCCATGCCATACAAGCCACTGAGACACCCTATGTGCCATAGGACCTCCAATCCCTCCTCTCTAAACATCAAGTGGTTTTTTCCACTATCCAGGGACTCCCTCCTTCCCATGGTGTTCATGATCATTCCATTACCCTTGTCCCAGGAAGCCTTCCTCCCAATACTTGTCCCTATCGTCACCCCTTTTCCCAAAAAACTGAAATTGATAAAATGGTTCAAGAACTGCTCAACACAGGTCTTATCCACCCTAGTACGAGCCCCTACTCTTCTCTTATGGTCATGGTCCTTAAGAAAGAAGGTTATTGGCGCATGTGTTATGACTTCTGCACCCTCAACAAACTCACCATTAAAGACAAATTTCCCATTCTTGTCATTGATGACCTCTTGGATGAAATGAGTGGCACCCAATTCTTTAATAAACTTGATCTTTGTTCGGGCTACCACCAGATCCGTATGAAAGAGGCATAAATTCTTAAGAGTTCCTTTAGAACTCATGAGGGCCACTATGAGTTTTTGGTCATGCCCTTTGGCTTGTGTAATTCTCCCTCCACTTTCCAAAGCCTCATGAATCATGTCTTCCATCCTTTTCTCCATCATTTTGTGTTAGTTTTCTTTTATGATATCCTCATCTACAACAAAACCTAGACAGACCATCTTGCTCATGTGGATCGAGTTCTCCATCTACTCTCTCAACACCAAATTTTCCTCAAACAATCTAAATGTGCTTTTGGCGCCGAGGAAGTAGAGTATTTGGGTCATCTTCCTAGCAAGGATGACGTCAAGGTGGATCCTAAAAATATTGAAGCTATGCAAGATTGGCCTCACCCAAAGAGTCTCAAAATCTTGCAAGGATTTCTGGGTTTAAAAGGTTATCATCGCAAGTTTGTTAAGAATTATGGAAATATTGCGACACCTCTCACTGCACTCCTTAAGAATAATTCTTTCACTTGGACTCCAGTAGTTGGTTAGGTTTTTCAAACCTTGAAGATGGGCATGTGCACCACTCCATTCCCGACCCTTCATGATTTCACAAAGAACTTTGTCCCCAAATGTAATGCTTCCAGGAAAGGAATTGGCGTTGTCCTTATGCAAGAGGGTCGGCCTTTGGCCTTTACCAACAAAAAATTGTCCGAGGGAAATTTGGTAAAATCAATCTATGAAAAGGAAATGTTGGCTATTTTGCATGTTCTGGATCTTTGGCGACCTTATCTATTGGGGAAACACTTCCAAATTAAGACATATCATCAAAGCCTCAAGTATTTTCTAGAACAACACCTTTCCTCCACCGAGCAACAAAAATGGGTGACTAATCTCTTTGGATATGATTATGAGATCATTTACAAAAAAGGTAAAGACAATGTGGTTGCTGATGCACTTTCCATAAAATATGAAGATGAAGGGTCTCTTTTTTCTCTCTCTTTCATTGTACCAGATTGGCTCCAAGTTGTTCGCTAGGAATGGCTACACGATCCCAAAAGTTTTCATCTGATACAACAATTGCATTCCAATTCTCTAGTTTCCCCGGGGTACTCTTGGCTTAATGATGAGCTTCAATACAAAGGTCATTTGTATTTAAGTAAACAATCAAAACTTAAATCCACAGTACTTTCTGAGCTTCATGCTACACCCCTAGTTGGGCACTCCGGGTTTACCAAAACCTATGACTGGGTCAAACGTTCGTTTTTCTGGGAGGGTATGAAACAGGACATTCGTAATTTTGTGGTTGAATGTGATGTGTGTCAATGCAACAAGGGTGAAACTGTCAAACCTCCTAGCACACTACAACCGCTTTCAATTCCACCTGCTATTTGGCGAGATATATCTATGGATTTTATTGTAGGCTTACCTAAATCGGGTAATAAATCAGTCATCATGGTGGTAGTTGATCGTCTTTCCAAGTATGATCATTTCTGTGCTCTTCAACACCCATTTACAACATGTATTGTGGCTCAACTTTTCATGGATCAAGTCTTCAAGCTTCATGGCATGCCACATTCTATTATTTATGATCATGACCCAACTTTCACCAACAATATTTGGCAAGAACTGTTCAAGCTACAAGGCACCCAATTGCATCTCAGCACATCTTATCATCCCTAGACTGATGGTCAAACTAAAGTTGTCAACAAATGGTTGGAAACATATTTGAGGTGTTTTTCATCGGAAAGTGGCAGAATCAATGGTCTCAATGGTTACCACTAGTTGAATGGTGGTACAACACTTCGTACCATACAATTATGCACATGACTCCTTTTGAAGCGATATATGGACAAAAGCCACCTTCAGTCCTCTCATATTTTCCAGGTGTCTCAAAGGTCCAGGCGGTTGACCAAACACTTACAGTTTGAGAGGCTATTATCCATACCCTCAAAGATAATTTGGTCATGGCCTAGAATCGCATGAAGCAACAAGCAAATTAAGGTCACTTTGAACGCCAATTTGCAGAAGGGGATTGGGTGTTTCTTCAACTGCAACCTTACAAGCAAACTTCCCTCAAGGCTGACCATTGTCAAAAACTGGCGCCCAAATTTTATGGTCCTTATATTGTTCTCAAGCATGTGGGACAGGTGGCCTATCAGTTAGTTTAATGTACTTTATGCATCGGATCGATAAGAATGTGAAATACATAAACTTATTATCTTGTTGCGGAATATCAAATGTGACTTTTACTTGATGCTTATTAATGATTAAGGAGATCAACCATTGATAACCATGCTGCAAATTAAGAGAAGAGAACAACAAAATAGAAAGAGAAATAGAGACAAAAAGTTGTTAACAGAGTTCACCAATCGTTGGCTACGTCTCCGGGCTCGCTTCCAACTGGAGGACCTCTTTATTGCTCTTTAAAATGCTCAAATTTCTCTTACATATGCTCTTTGTTGTTACATAACATGCTTTAGATCTGTTGTGAAAGACCTCCTTGCTCAGATTCATACACGCCCCATCAAATTTCTCTCAAAAACATGGCAAAAATGCCCCTCAAAACATGAGAAAAGGCCAAAAATTACAAGTTGCTCCTTCAAATCCCTGTATCAAAAGTTGTCCTCAAAGCTTTAAAAAGCCTATTTTTTATAGTTTTCAAGCTCATATGAGGAAGCCCAAATTCCCCTGAAGATATGGCCTCTTTCTGGGATCAAATCCCCCTCCAAATGGCTAAGATATCATCAAAAAACCAATTCTAGTCATAATATAATATCAGGCAAAAATCAATTAAAATTACATTAACAGGGTAAAAACCCACTTTTAAACCTTAATATATGGGCTAAGCCCCCAAAGGATAGGCGCGTTCCCTCAATATATGGTCATATGCACTAATAATGGCCAAGCTCTAGCACAAAGGGCTAATCACTAGCCCCTAACATTCGCTAGCCCCGGATTTTGTGGTCACATGTTGTATTCCCATAGGGTCGCGCCCCTATGTAATCACTTTGGTATATGGTTACAGCCCCGGGTCATAAGGTGGAGGGTAGGCGACCACGGGCTCATTCTTTGGATGGGAGGTTTATGGTAGAGCGTCCTGCCCCCGATTCTATGCGTTTTGACAAGATACAATGGGCTGGAGCTTAGCCCCAGCCAACCCCCTCCCTTTTGCGCCATACAAAAAGTTACACTTTATTTAAAATATCGTGGGTTTTAAATAATAGGTAGTGTGGTTGCGCGTTGGTAATAGGGCTCTCTCGAAGCCCTTGGTCTTGGCCATAGGTCACGGGTTCCATTCTTATGAACCCCAAAACTTTAATTTTACACTTCCCATTCAATTGATGACTGGGTGCCACGTGGCACCACCACATTTTCCCAAATATTTGCCACGTGTCCAAACTGCATTGGTCCAAGTCTACCACATTTGTCCAGTCATAGCTTGCCACTTGTCAACCCCTGCTTCTGCCACGTCAGAACCATTAAATAGCTTTGGTGATGTCATGCTGACGTCAGCATTGACTTTTTGCCAGTTGACCTTTGACTTTTTTAGCTGTTTGAGAATCTGATCAGAGTGTGATAACTCTCGCATACAGAGTCTGTTTGAGAAAGTAAATATATGGCCCGAAGCAGCGCGACTAGCCGGTCGCAATGGAATTGGTTTCACTCAATTCCGAGAACTTTCATTTTTTTAGCATTTTCTGAGTCTTGGGAGCCTCCTGGATCACTTTGCCCAGTCATTCTAAGCTCCATCCTGTTTTTCATGTTTCCTGCTTAAAGAAGTTGATTGGAGCTAAGTGCCAAACTCAAACCAGCCTTCCTGAGTTGGACGAAGAAGGCTCCATTTGGCTACAACCACAAGCAGTTTTGGACCAGCGTGAGCGTCGTTTGCGTCAGTGAACCATCAAGGAAGTGTTAGTCCAGTGGAAAGATACAACTCTGGTAGATGCCACTTGGGAACTAGCTACCATTCTGCAACAATTTCCCCATCTCAAGCCTTAAGGACAAGGTTTTTTTTAAGGGGGAGGACATGTTAGGGACCTAACCCCTCTTGTAGGTAGAATAATATATTTCCATGTAATAAAGGTCAATATTAATAAGGCCTAGAAATAAGGAAGAATAAGTCTAATGTAAGAAGACCTAATAGAAGCTTTCGCTTCTAGAAGGATATTCCTCTAGATGGTTCTTTTTATAGACACATTTAGTATAAATAGGAGTCGAGGGTATGAGAACTTTTGTCTTAGATATTATTGTAATAGAGCTCTTCTCTGCTGGGGGTTTCCCCCTCGAAGAGGCGAGTGAACATTGATCCCGGTAATCAAGGTGTTATTTCTGATGTTATTTTGTTTGCATTTTGGTATTATCGTGGTGTTGTACTGGTTATATTGTTGTTCATCTTCCATTTCTAGCTATCTATTTATGTTCTGTATACTTTTTATATATGGAATATTACAATGAAAGAAGAAAGAGAGTGAGAAGAGATAAAACGCGTGACACAAAGGTCACTTGAGGAGGCTCATATTTGTGAAGAATTCCAATGAGCGACACAGAGGTCACCGGAAGAGGCTCGCACCCGTGAAGAATTACAATGTCTGACATAAAGGCCGTTCGAAGAAGCTCACATGTGAGAAGAAATGCATAGCATGACACATATGTCATTGGAAGAAGCATGCAAATAGGAAGAGTTGCGATGCGCCGAACAAAAATCAATCGAGGATAAATTGCATGAGGAGATGAGGCATGCGACACATGAAGAATCAATGCATGACTTGGGTCACGAAACAGAGACTGGAGATCAAGTAAGTAACTTCTTACGTTGTTGTTTGAGATTGTTAAATGATCCTGATGTTGCAGGAAAGTTGACACAAATGTTAGCAATCTACATGGGGGAACAGGGACGGAGAGAACTATATCATTCCCCCTAACATAATGAGATGTATGTCAGGTCAACAAGAAAAAGTGCACAAGAAGACAATTCAAGATGACAACTGAACTTGGGATTTATGAAATGGATGGTGTCATCATGGATTTGGTTTCCGACGTGAACATCATGTCGAAGAAGTCCTAGGAGTTGATGGGTAAACCAAATTTGGTCTGGTCGCCCATCCAAATGCGATGGAAAATCAATACATAATATATCCTATAGGCCAACTGAAGCAAGTTGAAGTGAACATAGAAGGGGTGAAGACGAAGGATGGTTTTGAAATGATAGAGATTATGGATGATTTGGATCCCTACCATGCCTTACTTGGCATTGATTGGGCCTTCAACAACAATGCAATGTTGAATTTGAAGAAGCAACATATGTCATTTGAAACTAACACCCTGTGTGTGATCGCACCCTTGGATCCTAATGAAGGGGACATATACAATGAGTTGGTGGATGACGATGCACAAAGCTCTGTTATTGAGAACACTTGCACATTGGTGGGAAACCCACCATGCGACCGTACAAGACTTGGCACATGTGGCCAAAATGATTAAAGTTGGGTTCCATATAATCCATGAATTTGAGTTGGAAAATCAATATAAGGGTATTGAAGACCGTCAAGAGCACATTCATTACTGTGAGAGGTGATGGACTACCAAAAATATTCCTCGTGTCCAATGGGGCCATTGATTCGTTCATACCATGGATATTGTTTTTAGAGTTGGTACATTCAGGAGGAGCTCCGAAAATAAATAGTAGACTGGGTTTAGGTAAGTACACAATTTTTCACAACATTTTGTTTTATCGTAGATGATCTGGCTCAAAGGGAGGCACTCCTCTGAATCAGGAATTTTATATTTCACCGTCAACCTAGGGATGCTACGCCAAAGGTGGTCTACTCATACCATCAACCAGTGGAAAATTTGAAAGAGGTTGTCAATTGTTGGAAGGTCGAGGTTGATGACATTGATGACAGTGATCCCTGAGGTATACAAATCAAATAATATGAGGGTGAGCCTATGATTTAGGGAAAGGCGACAGATATGGATGTGTCAGACTATGATTGTCCAATTAAGACAAAGAAACATAATATCGGTACTAAAGAAGCACCCAAAAAGGCATAAGGAGACTATCACTGAGGTCGTCGACCTACTCAAGGAATACGAGGACTTGTTTCCCTGCAACTTGTTAGAAATGAAGGGAATTGGAGGATCCCTAGGGGTGAGGAAAATTCAACTCAAGTCAGATTCCAAACTAGTCAAGAGGAGGCCTTACCGATTGAATCCCAAGTACAAGGAAAAGGTTCACATGGAATTGCATCGGATGTTGGATGTTGGAGTCATTGTTCCTCACATTGTATTAGTCCCATGGTCATGCAACCTAAGAAAATCGGTGATATTTGAATTCGTGTAGATCTGATAAGCCTCAATGCAACATGTGTTCATGATCCTTTCTTTACCCCTTTCATCGATGAGGTGTTGGAGAATGTTGGAGGACTAGAAGCCTACTCTTTTATAGATGACTTTTCAGGGTATCATCAAGTTCGAATTGCGGAGGAGGATCAAGAAAAAACCATCTTTGTGACTGAGTGGGGGTCATTTGCTTACAATGTGATTCCATTTGGACTAAAGAATGCACCTATCATTTTTTCCCGTATAGTGGTCGCAACCTTCAAAGAGTTTATCCACAAGTTTCTTGAAGTTTATTTGGATGACTTTGCCATAATTATCTTGCTAAAGGAGCACATGTAGGCCCTTCTCTGGATGTTAGATCACTGTCGTCAGCTACAGATTTCTCTAAATTTAAAGAAGTGCATATTTTGTACACCTTTCGGCACACTAGTGAGGCATGTAGTTTGGAAGGATGGATTGCTAGTCGATCAAGCTAATATTGCCGCCATACTATATATGGTGGCCCCCACATTGGTCCACGAGCTGTGCGCGACATTGGGCCATACAAGATATTATTGACGGTTCATACAGAGTTATGAAAATATCCCAACCCCCTCTAGAGAAGTTATTGCGCAAAGATACCAAGTACATCTAAACACAAGAATGTTAGGAAGCCTTAAATACTCTAAAAGAGAAACTAGTCACTGTGTTGATTCTGGTTTTTCTCGACTGGTCTAAGCTCTTCCATGTTCATGTATATGCATCATCCATTTCCTTGGGAGTATTTCTTGTGCAGTCGGGAAAAGGAAATATTGATCATTCAATCTACTTTGTTAGTCACAAGTTGTCTAATGCTGAGAAGAATTATACCACAACTGAGGGTGATGACCTTGCCATGGTATACGCATTGCATAAGTTTCGCCATTACTTGTTGGGAAACCTGTTTAAATTATTCACTGACCATTTTGAACTCAAGTGTTTGGTCAACAAGCCATTATTTGGAGGAATAATTTGCCACCATTTGCTGCTCTTCTAGGAGTTTGAGTTTGAGGTTATTGTCAAGATAGAGAAGTACAATGTTGGACTAGATCACATGTCCCAGATAGAGTCTAGTGAATCCAGTCAGAGTCTCGATGATGAAATCCCTTGTGCGCCTCTTTTGTGTCGAAGTAGTTCCTGATGAATTAGACGAGATTGTTGAATTTATCATGTCAGGAAAAGTTCCAACGGGGTATACTCCGGCCCAACGTCGCCAACTAGTAACCCATAGCGTAGAATATCAATTGATTGTTGGGCAACTGTATAATCTAGGAGTGGATGTAATATTGCGTAAGTGTGCCTTATATCATGAAGAGACACCATTTTGTGTGAATCCCATGAGGGTATTGTCAGGGGACACAATGCAGGTAAGGCTACTGGGCGCAAGGATTTGGTGGTCATCCTTCTTCACCGACACCAAGGAGTATTGCAAACATTGTGACATATGTCAATGAATCGAAAATCTTTGCCACAAAGATGAGATCCTTTTGTTTTCAGTTATAGCATTGGAGCTATTCGAGAAGTGGAAAATTGATTTTAATGGCCCCATCAACCCTCCCATGTGTTGGACGGGCATGCACTATATTATTATTTCCACTGAATATCTGACAAGATGGGCTGAAGTCATGTCGGTTAAGGATTGCACAGTAGAAACAACAACATGATTCTTTTTTAAGAATGTGATTACCATATTTGGTTGTCCAAAGGTGTTGATGAGCGACCAAGGCTCACATTTTATGAATGAGACCATTCGAGAACTCACTCAGGAGTTCATGATCCATCACCAAAAGAGCAGTCCATATCATCCTCAATCAAATGGTACGATTGAAGCTTTCAATAAAATTTTAGAGTATGCATTAACCAAAGTTTACAATTTGCAGTGCGACGACTGGGATCAGTTGATCCCTGTAGTATTATGCACCTATGGAACAACCTGCAAAAGATTAACGAAACACACTACATTATGATTGGTCTATGGAAAAGAAGTGGTCATGACATTAGACGTTGTTGTTCCCAACTTAAGGATTGTTCTGGATACTCACATGACAGATGAACATTCACTTCAACATAGGTTGGAAAAACTCATGGATCTCAAGTAACATCGCCTGGTAGCAGGATTCCACGAAGTGGTCTAAAAAAAGAGACAGGAGGCATGGCATGATCACAATATCTACCATAAAATCATCAAACCAGGTTTCCTGGTCTTGTTATATGACAATAAATTTTCGCAACACCCTAGCAAGCTACATATGTGTTGGTTAGGTTCTTTCCACCTGGTCTACATCAACGAAGTCGTTGCCACCAAGTTTTCTACATTGCAGGGGTATCTTGTCAAGGGACTTGTTAATGGAATTCGGTTGAAGGAATACTATGGCCCTCAAGGGTCACTTGTTACTTAGCTCCATTTTTCCATCCTGGAGTTATGTAGAGTAGGATTAGTGTAGGATGAATAACAAGTATAAGAGTACATAATTGGAATAATTAACCTTTTTAGAAGCACAACATAAACTCCAGTCACACAGGTGGACCAGATAGATTGACATCTTTGCAGATTCCCAAGATTTCCATTTCAAGTTGGAGTTATGGATTTCGTACAAGGTATTGGCTCTAGCAAGGGATTGGTTTGATCTATCTGGTGCTACAATACATTGAAGAGTCAAGCAATCAAGGTCAGCTAGATCACACATAGTCCTAGCACGTAATTAGTTATGATGCCACACTTCAAAAGGAAAATCACTAGTATGACAAATCTGAACCGTTATCTCCTCATCT
>JZKD02S1595470.1:0-10038 GCA_000966675.3 Picea glauca
TTTAGACGTCTAGACATTGATAGCCTCAATTGTGCTGCAGTCCTCTCATGGCATCCTTATTTGTATTTTGTCTGAGGAAAGTTCCATATTGCTCTGTAAATTCATTGGTTATACCATTTGAATCTCATCGCACACATCCTATCACAAATATGCTTGTCGTTCTTTTATTTTCCTACTAGTAGTACTTTGAGATGTAACTGCTCAAAATTCAGTTTTACTGCATGTAAATTTGACAGAAATTCAAAACAGCAAAGAGAATAACTGATCTCCATACTCAGCAAAAACACACAATGAGACTGTATTTACCACGGAGAAACACGCGAAGGAAAACTCCAACATGGACTGGTGTTTTGGCTCTTTATTCAATCAATTTGACAAAGTACATACAAAAATACAAAGAGATTTACTCATATAGGGAGTGCAATGGTGCGATGTCTCTGTTCCTAGACTGTCACAACCCTATCTCCTGCTC
This sequence comes from Picea glauca, assembly GCA_000966675.3. Classification (NCBI taxonomy): domain Eukaryota; kingdom Viridiplantae; phylum Streptophyta; class Pinopsida; order Pinales; family Pinaceae; genus Picea; species Picea glauca. Next base: position 473 of record JZKD02S1595470.1, read on the forward strand.
TAGTCTGCTGTATACATGTCTCACAAACCTCCTCATCTGCCATGTACTCTCCAAGAAACTGTAACCCACAAGTTTTCTCCCAGAAAATCCTTAACCCGACCTGACTGTTTTTTTGCCGCATTGGAAGACCAAACGGATGAATCTTGATCTGATTTTCAGAATACATGTAGGGATTGGTGTCATCACGCTACAGTTCGAAATTCAGACCATTTCGACTTCTTTTGGCGAAATTTCATTTGACTGTTTCTTCACGTTTTTTGAGGTCTGCGTGTGGAATTTTAACCTGAATTTTGGTTTGTAGGTGGGTTAGGGTGTCAGGAAGCTCCATCCACTCTGATATCATATGAATGAGGGATTAATAACTCCCTAACCTTTTGTCCTGCTTCCGCCCAGTATGTGTACACAATTTGGTATTAACCTCTTCGTTGTACCTATGCTAAGGTGGATTTGTATCACTGATCTAGGACTGATTGTGATTTCCATGATCCATTTCTATCACATAGTAGTAAAAAAACGTGAAATCCTTGTTCATTCTACACATTATAAATATATGAAATCAACATATATGTATACGATCTTTAATAGCAGCAAATCTGTTCCAAAGCTCAGTCCCTCGTTAACAAGTTATACTAAAAATTCTGATCACGAGTGATCTCATTTTAAGTGCAGCAGAACAAGGTATTCAATTTTCGAAATTCGATAGAGTAAAATAGGATAGCTGTAGTATTTCTCCTTCTCATTCCTAAAAATTAACTAAGAAGATTATGTTTAGCTGACATTTGTGAGTTTGTCTTGAGGAGGCTTAGAAAATATTTGATGTATTAGGGAATGTGTAAGAGGAGAGATTACAGTAATGATAATAATCTAATTTTAAGTTCACTGTCAAATCAAATATCAAATTGGTGTTTGAGATCTCTTGTTTGTGGGATAAGGGAGATTTAACTGCTAAAGTCTACAGAGGTGTACATACCCTAAACACATGTTCTTAACCATTAGGCAATGCGTATAAAAGCCGTAGTCTAAATGTTCTACGAAATGACTCTTTTCCGGCAATATTTTCCAAGAACATTTGCCCAAAATCCCCAGCGAGAAATTGTTAGATTCGCAGATTCCATTTCTTAGAACAACTAGACAACACCTGTATAAAATATAAACCAAGCAGGATATGTATAGACTCTCTAACAGAACCAAAAATATTAACAGTTATCTGAAACTAAATCTAATCATTTGAACAGGCTATGGACTGCATATAGATCCATAGATATATCGTAAGAAAACTTCAAAAAGTGGCTCTTTCTACAAAATAAATGCAAGAGTCAAATCTCTGTGCAAGAGGAAGAAACGGTTGCTGGTTCCAATGTATTATTTATTTAGGTGGGTAAGGTGTCAACAAAATTTGTACCATCTCCTGATAGTAAGTGCCCCCTACCTACCATTCAACCATAAACGAATTCAAGAAAGCAAAGGATGTCACGAGATTATTGAGAAGTCCTCAACTGCATTAGGTTATAAGAAATTTGCAGACCAATTGAAGAGAACAGATATGCCTTCTTTACATTCAAGAGTTTGTTAGATTTCTCCATCCCATAAGTCTTCAATAGTTCTGTAAGGGCTGGTGGTTGGGTTAATGAGTCCATCTCTCCTCACAATCCTCTTTTGCTCGAGCTTGCCAATCTTCTCATGATCATCTCTAGTTAATGACCAATCAAAAATCTGATAATTTTCAGCTAGTCTGCCCTCGTTGTAGCTTTTAGGCAGCACGCTGACCCCTTGTTCCAATCCCCACCTCAACAGAACCTGAAAACACAATTTGCAGAAACCGTTATATCAAAAGCAAAATAATCTTCAATCCTGAGCTCGGGAAAGGAAAATCTACCAGCTTGATTCCATATGCCTCTTAATTAAGGCATATGGTAAGCCATAACATAGTTAGGGAGAAACATATTTCCTACGACCATCCATACAAGCAATATGCTATCAATATACGAATAAAGTTGGCATGCCATCTTTCTCGAGTTCCTGTTCAAAATATCAAGATGTGAACAATGGATAGTATTTGAACTCTACTTTCATTCTTTATTTACTATATTGGACTCTCTTTTCAAATAAAGACTATGCAACGCTAAGAGCTTGAAAGTTGAAACTGGTACCTGAGCCACAGTCTTTCCACGGCTTTGGGCAATCTCCTTAATGACAGTATTTTCCATAACAGCATTGCTCCCATAGTAGGTACCGAACGATCCTAGAGGACAATGTGCACTGACATGAATGTTGACCTTGGTGCAATAATCTCTTAGCTTTTTTTGCTGCCACATGGGATGCATCTCAACCTAGCATAGAAAACAAGTCCTATTTATCAATACACAGCAAAGAACAAAAGGGCAGCAAAAAAAGATGGGCCTTCAACTTCATACAACTTAAGTTTGATGGGCTCAGCGATCCCTTGGTAAGGGCTTCCCAATAAATAGCTTATTGTCTGAAACAGCAACTTGAATTGGTGAACTCTATATACCTCTATACATCAAGTGCAGGATTTCAACCCCACATTTTCTGTATCAATTCATAACTAGTCAACGTTTTGAATGCCCCAAATTGACAATTTGATTGGCATAAAAAAAACTCAGAAACAATTGCCTAGCATTTGAAACTTTATATTTATGACAGTTTGGAAAGCTTTCTTTGCTGCTACTCAAAGCCATAAAGAAAGTAACTACAATGAGATGATTTGTTAATATGCATTGTGACTACCATCTCTCAAAATAGGGCACTTTACTGCATATCACAATTTGAGAAACTTACAAATGTCTATGTATATCTTTCTGGTAGTTTGTAAACTGAAGTTTTCGTATGGAATGGACGAAATGTTTTTAAAATCTATTCTGTTTGTTGCCAATGGGGTTGTGTCTCAATGGTGAGGTTGGTGGCATTTCAAGCTGCCCAACATGATTCCAATCCCTTGGAGACATATGCCTAGTGTAGCCCTTCTTGGGCTAGTTTGCCTTTAAGTTGTAGGTTAACAATAAGCTAGTTAACAAACTATGGAGCTTGTAAATTACAGAGGGGTCTTAGTTGTTTACTAATATCATGAATATTGCAAAGGTGTATAGACCAATTTGGTCTGAATGGATATCAAATAAATGGGTTTCATTCAATTCAATCTCCATAAAGAACACAAAGATTACCTGGTTAACAGCCGGAGGAATGTTGGCATAGCTTAACAAATCTTCGGTCTTCTTGCATGAAAAATTGCTCACACCAATGGACTTAGTAAGACCCAACTCCACACAATTCTCTAATCCCCTCCATATAGACTTGATATCTAATGGCAAAAAGTCTTCCTCTCTAGGCATTGGATGGGAAGATCCCTTTTTCAAATTTATAGGCCAGTGGATCAGATACAAGTCCAAATATTCAAGCTGCAACTCCCTGCAAAGCAAGTACATCAGGTTGGGATCAATCTGTGAGGCAGCGTTAAAAAGAAGCTTTATTGCATCAAGACAAGCGAGATGTTTTCTACAACCAGGTTAGGGATGGGGTGGAAGTGATTTGTCAACTCTTCACATGTATAAGAGTCAGTGTGTTTAATCACCCACTAAATCTAGATGATGTAAATATACAGATAGATAGATAACCATGTATCTATTAAGCATACATATATATAGAACGTGTATAAGAGTTAGTGTGTTTAATCACCCACTAAATTTAGATGATATAATTAAATAGATAGATAGATAACCATGGATCTATTAAGCACATAAACAGATCAAAAATGTCAAGGACCAAGGTGTGAACTTCAATGTCTTTGTGTATCCAAAGGCTATTTAGATACATTGACAATTGGGGAACAGATCCAGGGTTAAGATGGAACCATGCTACTATATTTAAGTGTATAGAATATGGACACTGGCACAGACCCATTTAAACCTGGGTCTGCAATCTAGAGCTTCACAAGGTATTTTGTCAACTCCTCTTCATATATATAGAATGTTTGTGTAACAATACATTGAATCTAAACTAGCATAGATCCACTTATCCTAGTTCTATTAAGCACTGAAAGAGATAGAACAACCAGGTGCAAACCTCATGTAGATTAAAAGATTTGGATCTTTGTTTTCACAATCCAGGTAGGGAGGGTTTTTTCCTTTTTAGTTTAGTTCGTTGGCATTACACATGGGACTTCACAACTTGGGTTTGTGTTAGCTTTGGTTTTGAACAAGTACCTACTTTAAACTTGTCTTCAAAGCAGAAACAGGATCCTCATGATCACCAGCGTAGAGTTTAGTGGTAACAAATACTTCATCCCGCTTTACGACTCTACTCTGAAAAGCTCCATTCAGAGCTTCTCCTAAAGCCGCTTCCGTGCCGTAAATACTTGCAGTGTCAAAGTGGCGATAGCCTACCTGTGAACCCAAATAGGGCATTATTGAAAGAAAAATTACAGTATTACAGTATCCCTCTGCAGGAATTAACAAATTTCCAATCATTGTGAAGCGTACGGAAAACATATAACGAAAACGTACCTTGAGAGCAGTAGCAACGGCTTTGCTTAAATCGTCTTTGTTCTGAGGCAAGGCAGCAGTACCAAAGCCGATCAATGGGATTTGCAATCCTGAATTCAGTTGTGAAACTCCACCTAGGATCTCCATATTCACAACAAATTAGAAGGCAATAGGAAATAAAATGAGGTTTTCGTTACGACTTACAGTATCAGTCCGAGGTTTTCATTACGACTTTCAGCGCCAATATACCCAATAAAATATGTATATTTCAGGGTGGAGTGCCATCCCACCTTGGAGAATATTCCCAGACCACCACTACTAGCTACATAATTCATACTTTATCGGCATGCCATTGAATCATTTCAAAATAAAGAAAAAATAGATAGAGACATTTTATTTTTTTAATTAAATATATTTTCTTCTCGAATGGCAATTCTTTACATTGGCTATTTGAACTTCTCGATGATGGATGTGAGTTTGGACAATAGCTTGATCTCGATGATCATGACAATCTTCTTTAATATTACCATTATTAGTGTTATTTGTGTTTCGGTTAACTTTTTTATTATGTATTTATCGTTTAGTTAGTGATAATGTTTATTGTTATGAGGGTATATGAACTGTGTTTTTTTTAACTATATTACGTATTTTCACATAATTTAAGTTATAATTTTATTAATAGAATTTGTTTATGTACTTGTGAACATGGTGTGTTGTGTTTTTATTAAAGTTACGTATTTTAATAGTTAAATAAAATTTTATATATATAGTTTTGAAGGTTACTTTAGATGATCATGCGTTACGTGAGATCTCTCTCTTAAAGTTGGGTAGGTCATAAGTTCGACTATCTTGATCCCCTCAAGATTAGGCTTTATAATAAGGTCGACGTTTTACCTCATTTACCGTCCATAGATCATGGAGAAGTACTCGGATGGTTATGATAAGTTCTTGAAGGGAATCACACCTCTTCGTCATAAAAAGTGACACTTAATTGTTCTTTTTGGTGTGATAAATTTTATAATTATTGCAATAAATGGACGATACCTTGTTGAGCCATCATTATATAGAGATGAAGAAGAGCTTTAGGTGAAACCCCCAACATGCAACAAAGTCCCTAATTCATGTCGAGTTGTAGTACTCGATAGACTTAATAACTGAGGACTCTTGTGAAGAAGAAAACCATTGATTTAGTTAGGGTTTTAGCTTTCAAGGTTCCCATCTGTTATCACATATGTCAAGGGCAGCAGATTGTCCAAGTTCGCGGCCTGCAAAAGGAACGTTAAAGCGTTGTGTGCAGAGCAGTCCATTTCGGGCTCGAAATGCAAGCAACAGGCGAGATCAACTTCATCAGCGGACATTCCTGAGAATATCAAATCGACGATTCGCAGGAATCGGGGGTTTGAAATGTTGTTAAAATTGTTCGTCAAAAATCTGAAGTCTTGAAACCCGAAAGTGAATATGAGTCATTGATCAGCAAGAGCCACGTGTCGTTAGATCCATAGCTTCGAGTAAAAGCGCATGGAGAAGTAAGCCAGATTTGAGTTTTGATTTTCTCGAAGTCCCGGAGACCTAAAGTAGATCTCGATCGTCCAAACCCAGAATGCCATGCGTCATCGAATCCTCAGCTCCGAAGGTTTTGCTTAGAGGGAAATGTGGTTTGAGAATTGAAATTCCCGAAGGTCGATTCACGAAGCAGATCTCAGTCGTTGATTCGAAGAGGGAAGATCTGATCCATCGATCTAAAGCGCCAGAGTTGGGTCGTTGATCAGGAAGCCTCATCTCAGATCACAAGATCAACAGTCGCGCTCCATTGCGGGGTCAGAAGGTGCGCACGTTTTAAAATTTCAAGGGGGGGGCGCAATCGGAACCGTGGTTTTTGGAAAGGGACACGTGGTGTTTCATGGTGAATTGCGGGGACAGAAGCGGTTTTCTTTCAAACCACGCTTGGTTGTGCCCGCAATCGTGCAATTTCGTAGGGTCATGGCCCTAGGTCACATTGAAGATGGAGCGATGGAGAGGAGCTCCGCCAAAGATCGAAAGCGTCTGTATTGGTCACAGAAGAAGATCTGCTTGGCCTCGAGACGTCAGGATTGACTCGAAAAATTCGTATGGCACCACCTAGAAACATTCATGAGTGTCAGGCCCTGTCCTGATCCCAATGAAGGTAGTTATTGAAGATTGGGGGAGGCATTTGAGACCTCGTCTCACCCCATAAATGGAAAGTGTTGCAGAGCGCAGCCATGAAGGCACGCTAAAAATCTGAAGCTTCCTTATGGGTAATTTTTCTTGTAAAGTACATAACTGCGCCTGGCTCGCGTCTGACATGAGCAAACCTGCACAATCTGACAGAGCATGCACTGACTGAAGGCTTTGAAGGTAGTGGTCCGATCACCTCCTAGTGGTTACAACATTTATGGGTATTTATAGATAGTTTTGATATCTTGTCAAGGTCGATGGTTGAGCTAGGCTCCCGTATAGTAAGTTTTAATGAAGCTATGGTTCTTCTGGTTAAGTATCTGTATTTGAGACTTCTTGTTTAATGTAAGTCAACTTATTTTCATATCTATGTATACAGTTTTGTTAGAACACTCGGGCATGGAGGATCTAGTTGAGGGTAGTTGTGTTCTTGTGATGTAGGTTTGATCACAGTGACATCGCGACCAGTTTTAATCAGTTTATGTGTTGTCTTTTCCCTCCAATGCTAAATGACTCAGGCATGGATGATCCAGTCGGGTTGTTGTCATTGAATTGTGATGTATGTTTGATTTCAGTTCAATGATAATTTCATTCAGTCCCTTGAAACTCTAAACCAAGAGGATCTTGCCTTTTGAGTTTTTCCTCCTTAGGCTACCGGAAGACCGGATGTCCATAGCAGACCTCTTCACCCTCCTCAAGTTCTTCCCCCTACTCACCTTTACTGCAACTTACTGATTGAAGTTGATTCTATACCTCAATTGCTTGTGCATACCAGTCCAGTTTTCTGAGTTAAAACGATATCATCTCGAGTCTGCGCCCATTTGACCTCTTTAAAACCAACTTGTGACATATAAAACTCTGATGGGTACTGGGCTTACCTTCTCTGCAATCAAAGGGTGACTTATAGTGCTAACATTTATGGCATCGTTGTCGGGGACAAATTGAAGATTTTCCCTGGGATAGAATGACAACGAACTTCTGATTCTAAAGGTGCATCAAAAATCAGAACCTTTGAATATTACTCTTGCACCTGGCGACTCCACTGTGGCGACTCTGTTGTTTCCACTTCACTGTTTCAGTTGTGGTTGCCTCCAGCACACCTGAAAGTTGTCCCAGAGGAGCTTTCTCGAGAAGGTTTTAGCAGTTGCTTTCTCAGCTTGAGAAGTTCCATGGGAGAACAAAAAGATCAGATCTGGTCTTTGATGGTGAACAAAGACCAGACACTTCAAGTTGCATATCTTTCACTTGGTGACTCCATGATTTAAGGACCCCATGGCGACTCCCCTAGTTTGAAATGGAAAAAATCATGGCTTGAAGGTTTGCTCCTTTTGATTTTTCCTTTGTTCCTGGTTTTCCCAATGTCGTTCCTACTCGAAATGAATGGAGTGATTTTTTGCCCAAATTTAGAGAGCATAAAGGTGACAACATTGCCGAGCATCTCCGTGAGTTTCATAAATTCATGCATCAATGGGGAATACATCATGAGGATGTATTATTGAAAATGTTCATGTTCGTGTTTACAAGAGATGCTCGTGAATGGTATTTCTCCTTACCCCTTGCTAACATCTCCTCCCTGGAACAGTTTCATGCATCTTTCAATAAGCACTATCAAAATTTGTATTCCTCTGAGTTTATTTTTCATAACTATTGTGAGGAGTATAAACACTGTGTTCCAGATATGATTGTGGCTAATGAAAGCTCTGAGGATTAATATTGTGAGGAGGAAGAAGATGCTTTGGGCGAAGTAATGGAATTGGTAAAATCTTTCACTGCCAAACTAGAAAGGTTGGAATCTGAAGAAAGCTCAGAGGATTTTCTAGTCCTTGAAGCAGATGTTCCTGACAGCCCTACTTATGATGATAGTATCGAAGATTTCATAGTTGTAGAGGTATTACATTCTGCCCCTGATGAGCCTATTGTCTCTTATTTTAATGAGCAGATTGTGGAGGAGGAGGATTCTTCTCTTTTCCTTCAAGAGATGTCCCATGATGCGTTTGCACCTGGGATTGAAGAAAAGGATCAGGAGATCACTCCTTTTTTGCAAGATGGAGGAGTTATGTGCTCACCCAGCTTTGGTGAGTACTCAGATGAAGAGAAACATATCCCTACATCACATTTTGACAACTTGGGGAGCATCCTACCTGTACATGACAGCTCTGAATCAGATTCTGATCTAGATATGCAAGATTTCCAAGAGCATACAGCAGAGCCTTTTCCTTTATACATTGAGGAAAATAATTTTGAGGATATCAACCATCCTGTGCCTGCAGAAGACCAAGAGCAGAGGTTTCCCACGGGTCTTGTCTATGATGATTATGATTCTGGTCCTTGGGAGAGCCATGAAGAAGACGAGGAAGAGCCATCCATTAATATACCTAAGGATTTTTCTTGCCAGCAGCTAGCAAAGGCTATTGGAGAAAACCAAGAAGGAGACATGGATCAGTAGCCTGCATCAGCCCTGTAAGTTTTAAACTTGTGAAGTAAAGTAATGCATATAGATTCTTAAGCAAGACAGAAATTAATCAATGGCTCATACACAGAGTACACATAGATTTTATACCGGAAACCCTCAACCGGGAAAACCTTTCTTATATTCATTATATTGAATTTCACCATTTACCATACAATATATACAATGTTTTTAGGTATTTCGTAGATACCAAAACCCTAATCCCTTAATCCGGGATTAATTTACAAAACCGCTAAAAATAGAAAAATCCACTAAAAATAGCAATTGTCGTATCTGACGCGCCCACACACACACACATGCAAAGAATATAACACATACCCAACAAGCCCTTCACTCATATGTGCTTGCCATAGACATTCAGCCAGAGGTGAGAAGTTGCAAGACAGAACATGTGTTATGTC
>JZKD02S1595471.1:0-10038 GCA_000966675.3 Picea glauca
TTGTACCACTTGCAGTTACTACAACTCATTTGAACATGTCATAGAAGATTGTCCTGCGCTGTTAGCCAAACTTTAGGAAAGAAAAGGAGGTAAACAAAAAGTACAACTAATATCAGCAAAACCGCGCGGAGTGGATCCTAGAGTTTCCGTTATCACTATAGGAGGTGCTGCTATAGGAGAAGATAGGGTGACTCCAGGGAAGATTACAGAGGAATCAGGAGTTAGAAGAGCCGTGGAGAAGACATAGGAGTACGATCCAAAGAAAGTGAAGTAGACATTTGAAGAGGCAAGAAAAGAGATTGAAATAGATCAAGATTCTTCATCAAAGGCACAACCAGAAGTGAGAGAATGTGGAATGCCCCTAGCCTTTGATCAGTCTACTTCACTCGGAGAAGGAAAAGAGGTAAGAAGACTTATGGAATTCTTATGTACTTGCATTAATTTGATTAAGGATGAAAAATCCATACAAGAATTAAAAAATTTGATCAGACAGTATGAGATAGGAAGGGTATAATCCATACTGAATAAAGAAGTACATCAACTATCCAAAAAGAGAAGGAAAAATAAGGAACTACACCTTAATTCTCAAGTTGGATATTATGATATAGATTATGTGGTCCTCGACTTAGGGTCGGAGGTCAATGTTATGAAAAAGAAGAACTGGGCATTGATCGGAAAACCTAAGTTGATCTATTCCCCTATCAGGCTTAGGATGGCTAATTAGCAGGCAGTAATCCCCTTTGTTAGGTTGGATCATGTCCCTTTAGACATCGATGGGGTAAGAACATTTGTGGACTTCGAGGTGATTGAGATAGTTGATGCTAGCTATCCTTATCCTGCGTTGTCAAGAATTGATTGGGATTTCAACAATTCCAGTATTGTTGACTTAAAGAAAAGAAGAATGGAATTTGAAGGTGATGGACTTAGGTTCATTGCACCTCTGGATCCTGATGAAGGTCGAAGATACACATCACCCATAAGATAAGACGACCGCACATATGAGCCAACGAATATATATAAATTAACAACAAGACAACATTACTACATTAATCCTACAACAGATGGGAATTTGAGCTGGCGAAGTGACAACGCATGTTCATCAGACTCAGAAGAAGCACTGGAGAACTGGCATAACAAAATGTATGAAGTTTCTGTGCGGAGATGTGCCAAATTGACCAAGGGAGTTCGTTGGATTGGCACATAAGTAAGTAACTTGCCCACATTTGATGGTTTAAATCACTTAGAAACGTTCTTATTGGAATTTGAAGAATTTGTACCAGTACAATAGAGATTGTTGGCACTGGACGAGGATTTGAAAGCTACTCCAGCAAGATGGTGGGGGAAACATAAACAAAAGATCACAAATTGGATACGATTTCACACTTTGATGACAACGCGATTTTCAGAAAACATTGAAGGATGAAAAATTCGATACACAGGTCAAAGATGCCTGAAGGACCATGTGTGAAGATGTGAGGAGTACTGGAGAAACATTCCTCAAGAACAATGGGTGCATAAATTCATCAACACATTGGACACAACGCCTATCAATTGGTATCTTCAAGCAAAATTACGCCTCACCACTGTTGATTGGGAAGGTATGACTCAGAACTTTGTAGCTACATTTTTATTTGAAAGTCAGTATCGCATGGTATATCAAGCTCTACAAGTTGTCAGACATAAAGTCTTTGAGGAGACACCTAGCATCCCTTTAGAGCAATAAGAGGATGAATGGACTGAACCCCTTCAAAACTTGCAAGGATGTTACAATATCAATGCTGATGAAGACGATCATCCTAGGAATGTGAACATCGTAGAAATGGAAGGACAAAGAGATGTAGAAGGAATAGGAGTCGAACTACCTTTCATTGGACAATCGATCAAAATCAATAAAATTAATATTGGAAAAGAGAAAGCACCTAAGCTTGCTAATGTTGGGGATTACTGGGATGATGCCACCATTGATAAGATCACATAATTACTGCATGAATATCAAGACTTGTTCCCAAAAAAGTTCATTGATATGAAGGGCATAAAAGGGCCCATGGGAGAGATGAATATCCCCTTGAAACCAGATGCAAGGCCAATCAAGTAGAGACCCTACATATTGAATCCCAAATATAAGGAGAAAGTGAATATTGAATTAGACAAAATGTTGGAAGCAGGAATCATAGAACCTGCTGAAGAGTCATAGTGGATTAGTCTTATGGTGGTATAAGATAAGAGGATAGGAGAGATAAGGATCTGTGTAGACCTCAGGAAGATGAATGATGCCTATTTTCATGACCCATTCCCTACACCATTTACAGACGAAGTGTTAGATAATGTAGGAGGACAAGAGGTATATTCCATTACATATGGATTTTCAGGTTATCACCAGATCAATATTTCCAAGGAAGATCGCCATAAGACCACATTTGTAACATAATGGGGTTCCTACCAATATGCAATGATGCCTTTAGGATTGAATAATGCACCAACCATCTTTTTCAGGGTGGTGGTCGAAGCATTCAAGGAGTTTTTACATAAATTTTTGGAAGCCTATTTTGATGATTGGACTATTTTTAGCTTATTACAAAATCATATTACATGTTTAAGACTAATGTTGGATAAGTGCATGCAATGTCAGATTTCCCTGAATCTGAAGAAGTGCATCTTCTTTTCACCCTTTGGAGTGTTGTTGGGCCATATTGTGTGTAAGTAGGGGTTGTTGGTAGATTCATCCAAGATTTCCATTATTGTTGATCTACCCCCTCCTACTTCAGTTAGACAACTGCACACTGCACTAGGACATACTTGATACTACAAGAAGTTCATTAAGGGGTATGCACAAATTACAAAACCTATGGAGAAGATTCTGAAGAAAGATTGTCAGTTTCAATGGACAAAATAATGTTAGCAAAGCTTCGACACATTGAAACAAAAAATGGTTACTGTGCCTATTCTGGTTTTCCTAGATTGGAGCAAGGAATTTCATGTGCATGTCAATGCATATTCTATTTCACTAGGAGAAGTGTTAGCACAACCAGGAGCATGAGATATTGACCACCCGTTAGCCTTTGCTAGAAGGAAGCTCTCAACAACTGAGATAAATTACACTACCGCCGAGAGAGAAGGTTCAGCCTTGGTGTACGCACTGCAGAATGTTCATCACTACTTGTTGGGAGGCCACTTTAAGATGTTCATTGATCAATCCACATTGAAATACTTAGTCAATAAGCCAGTGTTGGGGGGAATAATATGCATATGGATACTGTTATTCCATGAATATGATTTTGATATTGTGGTCAAGCCAGGGAGAATGAACAAGGGACTTGATCATTTCTCTAGGTTGGAGCATGGAGAGGAACCTACTAGTTTGGAGGATACACTACCAGATGCACAATTGTTGGCCATTATAAATATTGATGATCATTTTTCCGTGATAGTATAGTTCTTGTCAACATGAATGGCACCTAGTGAATATACAATCATTCATAAGAAACAATTGGTAGTGCACGTTGCAGATTTTTCACTTATAGCTGAACAACTATACAAGATGGGACCTGACGAGATCCCGAGGAGATGCATTATGGAGGCATAATGACCACTGATTTTAGCAGAAGAAAATGAAGGCATTGCAGGAGGACACTACGCAGGGAAATCAACAACGCAGAAGGTTCTTAGAGCTGGCCTCTAGTGGCCTACTTTACATAAAGATGCCAAGGAATACTATAAGGAATGCGATGTATGCCAAAGAGTTGGGAAGCCTTCCCGAAGAGATGAGATGCCTCTAGCACCACAACTAAATTTGTAGGCATTTGAGAAATGGGCAATTGATTTCATGGGACCTATAAACCCACCAAGGAAGCACACATGAGCTAGATACATCATCACTGTGACAGAGTATTTGACAAGATGGGCATAAGAAAGAGCAATTAAGGACTATAGTGCAACTACAACTACGTGATTTATATTTGAGGATATCATAACCAGGTTTGGATGCTTGAAGACCTTAATGAGTGATCAAGGTACACATTTATTTATAATACTATTGAAGCCTTGACTCTGGAATTTGAAGTTCATCACCAAAAGAGCACCCCTTACCACTCACATGTGAATGGTACAGTCGAAGCCTTCAACAAAATCTTGGAGACAACCCTGATGAATATTTGCAGTGTAAACATGGATAAATAGGATTTGGGAGTACCAACAATACTATGGGCCTATAGAACTATTTGCAAGAAGCTAACAATGCAGACTCCCTTTAAGTTGGTGTATGTCCTAGAAGTAGTTGTCCCTATGGAATATTTGGTTCCTAGTATCAAAATTGCAACATTCACAGATATGGATGACACTGGCGCTATTCGAGAGAGGCTTACACAGTTGGTAGAACTAGAAGAAGATTGATTTATTGTAGGATTCCATTAGTAGGTACAAAAGGAATGAGAAAAGGCCTATCATGATAGACACATCAAGAAGAAATCCGTTAAGCAAGGAGATTTGGTATTGGTATACGACAAAAAGTTCATGAAGCATCCAGGGAAGTTTAAGACACATTGGCTTGGGCCATATGAGGTTGTTTATGTTACAGAAGGAGGAGCTGCGCAATTGAAAACTTTGAATGGAGAATGGAAGGAAGGTTTGGTGAATGGGAGCCGATTGAAATTGTACTATGACAACCATCTTCCTCGCAATTCTCAGTAAAAGCATGAAAAGAAAGGTCCATGTACCAGGTGCAGTTGAAACTGGGTACCAGACACAAAAAAGACAACGTGCACAAGGAAATAAGGGTGGGACGAAGCAGAAAGCACAGGCTGCCCCTCGCAGTCCAAAGACGAAGAAAAACAAAAGGTTCAGACCTGAAGTGCCTCAGGATGAGTCATGTGTGAGTGTTGGGGGCCTATTGGCCCTTGGTCATGGAAGGTTGTGAATATTAAGGAAAGAAGCGCAAAGTGTGAACTGTGCGGAAGACAAGTTGACTGAGATTGGGTCGAAGTGACCAAAAGAGCAGAAAAGATGGAGCGAAGTAAGAGAAAGCAAGCCGTTGGATGGGGAGAGAGAGGAAGATAGATCATCAAGGAAGATGGATAATGGATGACTCAACAAACAAAAAAAGCCACCAATATATGATTAGATCACCTTGTAATAAAGAAGAGAAGACAGGCTGGCGAAGCCTTGAAAACATGGGTCAAGTTGACCTAGGGTTTTAGACACCTAGGGTTTTGGTATTTAGGGTTTTGACACCTAGGTTTCGGCCTAAGGTTGTCGGTGATCTATTGTAATGTATAAATAAATTTCTAGAGGACCTGGGATGGGGTTGTTGTTATTGTTGATTGATTGATTCAACATTCGTGCATGTTATGAGTGATTCTTGTTGTTGTGAGAGAGAAATGGTGTGAGAGAGAGAGAGCATTATTGTATTGTAAGATATTCAGTTGGGTGCAAAGATCAACCCTGCAGCTGGGTGCGCAGGGAGGGGATAGAGGAGAAGAGAAAGAAAGAGAGATATATGCAAGATAAGTGCATATAGAACTGTATGCTTTCATCTAATAAATTATAAGTACAGTTCTGTGGACATAGCCCTAGGGAGAGGGTGAACCACGTATATATTTTTGTTTTGTTATTTTGTTCTCTGATATACTTTTAAATGCATTATTGTGTTAGATCTAAGATATATTGTGCAAAGTAGGCTTAAGAAAGATAAAGAATAACTAGATCTGTGTAAGTGTGTTTCCTTGGAACCACTTTGTATTTCCTGTGGTTGTAGACACCTGTGTCCTGCAACCCCCTATAGCTACTTCGGGTGAGACTACATCTGCTTCACAGGTGTTTCCAAAAGGGCCAATAGTTAGTGCTTGTTGGTGTGCTGTTAGAGTTGAACCCTGGGTCTTCTCCTGTGCCAACAATAATCAAAGGTTGGATACATGATCCCCTAAGATTCGTTTCATTCGTCGACTCTTATATTATCACTGATTTTTGTACCGGATGAGGAAAAAAGTTCAACTGACTAAGGCAGATGAAAGGAAGGTTCAAATACGAGACCTAATGCAAGAATCGACTCGACATCTATGAGATTTAGCTAAATACTCGACTCGATATCTATGTGATCTAGTGAAAAGACTCGACTTGGTATGAGTTGAGTCTTTTTCATTTTTTAATGAGCTTGACACATTAAAAGAACTATGCTCGGGATATCTGTTTCATTTTTTAACGAGCTTTCCATAGAGAAGAAAAACTATGCTCAAGACCTGTGTTTTATTTTTTAACGAGATTTCCATAGAGAAGAAAAACTATGATCAAAACCTTAGTTTCATTTTTTAATGAGCTTTCCACAGAGAAGCAAAGCTATTCTCAATATCTATGTTTCATTTTTTAAGGAGCTTTCCACAGAGAGGAAAAGAATTCTCATAGCTTCTGTTTCATTTTTGAATGAGATTTTCACAGAGAATAAAATCTATGCTCAAGACCTTTGTTTCATTTTTTAATGGGCTTGCCATAGAGAAGAAAAACTATGCTCAAGACCTCCATTTCATTTTTTAACGAGATTTCCACAGAGAAACAAAACTATGCTCAAAACATCTGCTTGATCATGGATTCCAAGAGGATAATTCTCTGGAAGGAATACATGTCAAGGGAAAAATGTCAACCATGGATTATAGGAGATCTTCGCTAGATGGAAGAAAAACACTCTAGAAGGAATACATGTTGATGACATCATGAAGGGTCAGGATATCCGGGTCTAATATCCCTATCGAAGAGGTGACCATGTCAACTAACTGATCTAAGTTAGGAGAAGGGAGAGATTCCCTCTCGTGCGGGGTTGAACACATGGGGAAGGTCATTACATAATTGACCTGTGGTGGGGCAGACATCGTTGACATGTATGGACCATTTAGGGAAGGAGGATGGTTGACCATCAGATGAGGGTCAATGAATGAAATCTAGTCGATTATTAATATGTTTTTCATTGCGAGGGAAAGATATCACTCAAAAGGGAGTGGACACAAAATATCTTATAACGTATACATAGTCTCACCCAAGGAGTAGGTTAAAGTCCAAGGGGTCATGAACTACCATTACATCGACGTAGACCATTTTTCCTCCCAAAGTAACTAGAAACTGAGGAAGGATCCCTAAAGGTTGACAAACTCTTCTTTCAAAGGTCAACATATTTTGAGTCATGGGCGCAAGCCGTGGGGAACCAAAATCTTGCCAAGTATTCACAGATAAGATGCTAATACAAGAACCTTCGTCTATTATAGTGTTAGGAATATTCCTATCATAAACCTGCACAATGATTTGTAAAGGCAAGTAATAAGGAAGACGAGGTTCTGTCAAATGATTCTAATTAATAAAAATCATCCGATTGCTTGAGGTGGGTGCCATTGAGATGGGTGGAGTGCCCCTTGTCTGGGTGAATCAATATTAATGAGGTAGACCTGAGCTACATCCTCACTCTTTGAATGAGGATTGGGTTCGATCGACGATGGAAGGAGATCGACCACTTTGGCTTCACTCTTCAAGGGAGGATTGATGACAGAAGCAGATCGATGACAGAACTAGATCAACCACTTTGGCACTCTTCATATGAAGAGTGGGGCTGATCAATGATGGAGATGGATCAGTCACTTGGGTTTCAATTTTTAGATGAAGAGTCGGGCCAATTGATGACATAACTATACCAACTACTTGGGTTAGTGGTTAAACTGATGATGAAGCTAGATTGGCCACCTGATCAACTGGACTGACCAAGGATGGAACCAGATTGAATAGTCAATCAACTAATGAAGGTTTGGGAGAGATATTATTATAATCATTTGGAAGTTTAATATTTTCCAAAAGATAATAATCCTTGTCCATACGATGGAAAATGTGAGAGTAATGATCATCTTTGCATAACATACAAGGAAATTCAACAATTCTATTCTTCTTACCAACCTTAACGTCACTAGTTGACGAGGTGTCACTAGCATGTTTAGTAGGAGCTAATGATGTGGAATACCACATTTCTAATACTTTGCAGAGACCAGGGAAATCCATCAGAAAGTGGTCACCCTTACAAAGCCTACAAGGGAATTTGGGTTTAGGATTCTTCGTTTTAGACTTTTCGAGTTTATCAACACTCCCAGTACGATTAACAATAGCTAGTTTCTCAGATCCAACATGACTTGATCTAATTGGAGGCTTCGTCTCTTTTTGATTCTTCTTCTTCTTCCCCTTTCGTTTCTTCTTCTTCTTATCAACTTGACTACTTGATTTAGAGATTTCACTAGGAGAAGAATGAGAAAGGGAAGGAGACCTGATGGGTGAAGAAGGAGAAAGGTTGACATGAGGTTGATTTATTTGAGGTGTTCTTACATCCGAAGCATTAAGTGTATTTGAAGCACTGGGAAAATTGTATATCACTGGAGTGGGGAACAACCAAACTGGTAACCCGATGGTGAGTCCCAGAAGACTCAGTGTGGCAATGCACGGAGGACCAATGTTTCCAAAAGAAGGAAAGGTAGAAGGTTCCTTAGGAAAAGGTGTTACTTCATTGGTAATCCAAGGAATTGACGCCATTGACACTAACTTGACCTAAGGTCCACTAAGGAAAGAAAATAGCATACACTACAAATATAAGAAGCAAAAAATCAAACAAACCTTCCCACAATGAAAACACTAGTTCATGTTGAAATCCAACATCGCGAGATAAATATAGGAAGGGGTCGGGATAGAGCGGGTGGATCAGTTACATTGGTAACTTGATTAACGGACTTACGTCTTGATGCATGTTCCCACACGATTTTACTCGTGGGTGTACCCTCCAAGGATCCCGAGTGATTTTGACCAACGTCTGACCTAGGTACGATGAAGACTCCCCTTCACCATCACCTTTTATATCAACCTTACAAATATAGGCCACTAAGGTTACCAACTCCTAGTCAGCCTATGGGCAGGTACAATTGAGAGTTGGGAAGGAACGTATGGGCAGAATAACAAATCCAAAATTATTCAAGAGAACTGAAGACAATTGGACCATAATACTAGTGAGAACCCTGAATGGATTCGGGATTCACGAAGCTCCGAAACCAAATGAAACCAGTGGTTTCTCAGGAAGAACCCCCAATATACGATATTTCTTCTACATGGGTTAATCTTAAGAGGGGAAATCTCCATTTCTCTCCCACATGCGACCTCATGTTTAACCCCTACATGAGAGGGGGATCCCGACTATTATTATACGAACAATTGGATTTACCTTTGCCTAGTGCAAGATTCTATGTTTGTCTGATGGATTTGGAAATTTATCCTCACAACCTATTCAAAATCCCTACACTTTAATCAAATGTAGGTTCGCTACCAAATAATATAAAAGTTTCTGACCAATTTTATAAGAGGTTCATTTTAGGGTTGTTGTTTACTCAAGGGTGTGAAAGTGAAACTTATGATGTTTTAGACTTGAGTCCAAAATAATGCAGAATAATGAGATGCAAATATTTTTCTTCAATGAATCCTACATACGGGATGGAGAAGAGGTTCAACTTTCTTAAAAAAAAACACCCAGTTCCCAAATGCAATCTACCTATCTACACTACCCAAAAGCAGGAATGCAACTATCTTCTTTGTTTGATTCTAAAAGAAGCAAATGAAAATCCTTTAACGCTCCATTACTTTCAATCAAAATGAAAGAGTCGAATGTAGATACAAAAGACACAAAGAAAAAGGTATTTCAAACAAAGCATGCACTCATAGGATAACATGAACTAAAAGAAACAAGTATGATAACTCACTCAATCAAGGACTTGAAAATAGACAAACATTCAAGGAATACAAAAAATTTTAGAGAAGAAACCAAAAATTGATAAGGATAAAGAGAAATCACTCAACTGTCTTGACAAAACGAGCAACGAGAAATATAAATCAAAGCTAGGTTGTGGTAAGCATAAAGTCTCAAATGATTCAAAAAGGAAAGATTTGAAAAGTAACTTAAGACCAACAAACCTTTGAAGACCTTTTCAATCAGTCAGATAACCAGGCACTTCACAAGACTCAAGCCAAACCAAGAAAAACAAG
>JZKD02S1595473.1:0-10038 GCA_000966675.3 Picea glauca
GTTAAGTGGACAAAGTGGTCAAATTAAGTGAACAAGTGGTTAGAAGTGGGTTAGCCCTAAAAGAAGGAAAGTGGGTTAAGTTGGTTAGAAGGTAACCCATTGAGAAAGCTACATGAAAGTATAAATAAGAGAGAAAGGTTCTCCCATTAGCACCTATTGAATATCATTGAATATCTATTTTCTGAAAGGTTATTTGGGCAGGTATTATTGATAGAGAAAAGTGCGTCAAAAAAAGTGCAACACAAAAACTGTGGTAGAAAAAGTGCGGCAGAAAGTGCGGCAGAAAAACCGTGGCAGGAAAAGTGTGGTAGAAAAACCGTGACAAGAAAATTATGATAGAAAAACCGCGGTAGAAAAAGTGTGGCAAAAAAATCACGGCAAAAAAAACGCAACAGAAAAAGTGTGGTAGCATATTCGCGGTAGGAAAACTACAACAACATAATGCTACAAGAAAAAAAAATGTATGGTTTTCATATGTGTAGTGTTGAATTTATGAATCTGGTTGAGGGTTTTCCTTGTAAATCTATTGGATGCCCTCTTTGAAGTTTAGGGATTGTTGTAGAGTTGATCTGAGGAAGATCTATTGAAGTTTAGTATTGGTTCATGTTTGAGGGTTTTTGGTTGAGGTATGTTGTTAAAGTTATTGGTACAGATAGAGGTTGTATAACAGTGAGGTTCTAGCACATGGTTTGAGGTACAGACTTGTGGTATAGTTTTTGAGGTATATGTGATCAAATCAGATTGACTGATGAGTATACAACGACATGTTTCTCAATGAAAGATTTGACATAATAGGTTGTGATAGTGACATGTTCAGTTTCTACATTTGGCACTTATATTTCAGGGCGGTTGGATGGGGCAAGGATAGGTGGTTGTATCCACCTTCCCATTGTATCTGGAGAACATAAGGGGTTGTAGCCTCCTTCTGGTTGTAGCCAGAGAATTGGGGAGTTGGAGCTTCCCTCAAGTTGTAGCATGAAAATAGGGGTTCAAAGCCTCCTTCCAGTTGCAGTTGGAAAAAAAAGGAAGTTGGTGCTTCCAATCAATGTAAACAAATAAGAAAAAGCATTCCATGGTTTTCTATCGCATTAGGTTTCCACATAAAAAATACTGGTGTACTGTGTATGATTATTCATTTGTTCATGGTTTATTTACTCTGCACTTATTGGATGATAATTCTATATTGATCATAAGGATAAATAACACTTGCATAATGTGGTTAAAATGATTAAAATCTCTATTATTGATTCACCCCCCTCTCAATAATCCAACAATTGGTATCAGAGCAGGTTCATTTAGAAATCAGTTTAACCACTGAAAGGTAGATCATGGAGAGAAACAATATGTATAAAAATGGAATACCAGAGCTTGATGGACATAAGTATGCATTCTGGAGCAGAAGGATGAAAACATATGTACATGCATAGGGATTTGAAGTTTGGCAAATTGTAGATGGATACAAAGAACTAGAAGTTCCTCCAACAAATGATAATGGAAAGAAACTCGATCTAAATAATTCAAAATCCACAAATGCACTTTTGAATGGTCTTTGTGATTCAGTATATACCAAAGTTAAATGTATACATTGTAGCTATGCTAAAGAGATTTGGGACAAAGTTCAACATATTTATGAAGGATATTCAAAATTCAAAGCAGCAAAGCTTCAAACTTACAAAGGTCAATTTGAACAACTAAAGATGAAGGAATATGAGAATATTGCAGCTTACTTCTTACGCGTTGATGAAACGGTGAATGCAATCATCAGATTGGGAAAATAAATTGAAGAATCGTTAATTGTTCAAAAGGTGCTAAGATCTCTTCCAATGAGATTTGATCCTAATATCTCAGCACTAGAAGAAAGAGTAGATCTAGACTCAATAAGCACGGATGAACTACATGAAACCTTCACAGCCTATGAAATGAGAACTAAACAGGAAAATCTAGGTATAAAATAAGCATCATTCAAAGCATCCAAAAGGTCAAAGCAGAAGGGAAAGCAAAAAGTAAAAGAATATAGCAACAACAATGACATCTCGGAAGGTGATGAAGAAGTGGCCAATTTTTTCAGAAGATTGAAAAAGGGAACTGACGACAGATATAAAGGTAAGCTTCCATTGATTTTTTTTAATTGTGACGACGTTGGTCATTTTTCTAACAAATGTCCTCATAAGAAAAAGAAAATAAATGATGAAGATGATTCAAATAGAAAACAAACATATACAAGCAAAAGAACCAAAAATAACATCTTCAAGAAAAGTTTATGCACCAAAGAAGACAACTCCTCATCAAATGAAGATGAAGTCAGTGAAAGTGAGACAGAAAGAGTTATTTTCATGGAAATATAATATTTCAATAAAGAAGACATCGAAGAAGAATATGAAGAGGCAGAAGTTGACTAACGAGAAGAACTGTTGAGTGCTATAGAAGTTATAAAAAGAGAAAATAAGAAAAGCAAGAAGCTCCAAGTAGAACTAGACAAGAAAGAAGAGACTCAAGAACTAGAGAAGATTATCACGGAATTGAAGGTTCAAATATAAGAAGATAAAATAATTGAAGAAGCACTCAAAAAATAGTTAGAAGAAAGAGACAAGATCATTGGAAATTTGGAAGCAGAGATTGTCACATTGAGAAAGGATATTCAAAAGAAAAATATGCAGAACAACTCAAAAGTTTTGGATGACATTATCAACAGTCAAAGGCCTAATCATGACAGGTCTGGACTTGGATACAATCAGATAGAAAATGGATCAAGCTCCAAAATGATAGATCAAGAAACATATCCAAAATTATATGCAGAAAGAGTCAGAGGGGATAGGAAGTTATACAAGGAAGATCACAGGGACACTCTTCCACCGAGAAGATTCAGATTTCAGAATCAACGACAATCAGAAACAAACAAGCCTCATGAAGAAGAAGGATTCATAAGAGTAACTCCTTTCAAAATATCTTCAACTCCCATATATCAAGCTATCTTTTTTGGTTTATGTTATGCATGCAATAATTTTGGACACAAAGCTATAAATTGCAGAGCTAATAGTAGGAATATAAACAACTTTGAAAGTCATGCACAAAATGGTTATCCAAGAAGGCCTAGTGAAACACATAGAATAAGCTACAACGGGTTTGAATCATTGAGCATTGAAGTGGAATGCTACAAGTGCAACAACTTTGGACACATAGCTAAAGATTGTAGAATGACAGTCCCTCCTAGAAAATCACAACAGAATAACAACAATTATAGATAGGAACCTCAGAAGAGAACATGAATAAGAAAGCGGAATCAGAATAGAAATGAAGAATGCACACTCGCTCTACAATATAAGCATAAGAAACGTGGTTGGTATGTTGACAATGGTTGCTTAAAGCACATGATAGGTGATGAAGAGAAGTTTCTAACATTGAGAAAGGAAAGAGATGGATCGGTCTCCTTTGGAAACTACAACTTAACGAAAATCATTGGAAAGGGCACAGTCAGAATTGGAAATAAGGATACCAAGGCATAAAATGTTCTACTAGTGGAATATATGAAACATAATATTCTAAGTGTAAGTCAAATGTGTGACCAAGGTCACAAGCTTATGTTTGATTCACAGAAATGCGAGATAAGAAAAGCAGGTTCAAGAAAATTGGTTGCAACGACTATAAGAACTTCAAGAAACATATATGTATTAAGTGAAATTGGAAATGAAAAGTGTTTTCTAGGGAAGCAAGATGAATTTTGGCTATGGCACAGAAGAATGGGTCACATAAAATTTGATAACCTCGTCAAAGTCAACAAAAAGGAAGCAGTCATAGAAATGTCCCATATCATGAAGCCAACCGACACTTTATGAAAGCATTTTCAACAAGGAAAGAAAACAAGGACTGGGTTCAAATCAAAGGAATATTCAATGACAAGACCACTAGAAATTGTGCATATTGATCTAGTTGGACCAACTATAACAAAGAGTTTAAAAGGTGAGAAATACTTTATGTTATTGGTTGATGATTATACAATAATACTTGCAGTTTGTTTTCTTAGGAATAAGTAGAAAGCTTTTGAAAACTTCAAGGTAAACAAGGAAATGGTTGAAAATGATATGGATTCAAAAATCAAATGCTTGAGATATGATAATGGAGGAGAGTTTACTTCAAAGGAATTTATGGATTTATATAGCAAGCATGGTATAAAAAGGAAATTCTTCATTGCTAGAACACCTCAACAGAATGGGGTCATTGAAAGAAAGAACGGGATAGTACAGGAAATGGATCAAACAATTTTAATGGATTCCAAGTTGACAAATGTTTTTTGGACACGTGCAGTGCATACAACAGTTCACATTCAAAACAAAGTAATGATCATGAACAATAGTGACAAAACTCCTTATGATATATGGAAAGGAAGACCAACAAATGTAAATCACTTCAGAGTCTTTGGAAGCAAATACTACATCAAAAGAGAAGATGGAAGAATGGAAAAGTTTGATTCTCATGTAGACAAAGACGTATTTTTTGGTTATTCAAGTACAAGGAAAGCATACAAATGTTACAATATAAGGCTCAACAAAGTTGTGGAAAGCATCAATGTAGCGGTAGATGAGACAGTTGGACGAAAATTAAAGGAAGAAGAAAAAGTGTCAGTGGAACAGGTTTACGAAGAAGAAGCAAAGGATGAAGAAGTAGCAGAAGGGAAGATGAAGAAGATCAAATAGAAGTAGAAGAGAAAGAACAACAAGTACCTCCAAAGACACCTAGAAAATGAATACAGAAGAATCATCTATCAGATCAAATTATCGGGAACAAAGATGCAAGAGTTTATATTAGAAGAAGAATTCGTTCACCAAAAGAACTGCACCTGACACTCTTATCTTCGATTGAAAAAAATAGTTTTGAAGAATCCAACAAGGATTAATTCTAGATAAAGGCCATGGATGAAGAATTGGATCAGATAGAGAAGAATGACACTTGGGAATTGGTTCCAAGACCAAGTTACAAGAATGTGATCTACACAAAATGGGTCTTCAGAAATAAATTGAATTGCAACGTACCCAGACACCCCCAAGTTAGGATACACTACTGCAATGAAAACATACCCAACCATGCACATGTTGGGCATGCTATTAGAAAAATTACTTCTAAACTTATCTCGAATTTAGATAAGTTTCTAATTAATGAAGAGGCATGAAATATTCACATGCAAAGTTAAATATTCATGCTACAACATAAATAAATGAGACATATGTCATGCACCGCAATAACCAACAAGCATGCATATTATAGATACGAATTTCATAGATACATAAATACACAGCGAAATAAATACACATGTAAATAAAACCACGATAGAGATAACTTATCTTTCATGAAACGAATCACCAACTGGCTGTAGACCAAGGACATTCCACCCAACCATAGACACTGATGTTCCAAGTCTCAACAACAATGTCAACCCCGAGCCAGGGCTATGAATCCACAAGGACGGTTCCAGAGTGTCACTCGACTTTCCAAACCAACCATCACTCCATCTCTCACAGGATTTTCAACACCCACAACAATCCAAAGAACACCGACTCTCTTCTACCCAGCCTGCACAACCCAAGAGAATGGACCCCCTTCTCTGCCACACAGTCCCTTAGGTTGTCTGTCTCCTTCCAGGGCACCAGTGCATCTAGTCAAGAATATCCATGTTAGGAATCTCAGGATTCACAATTGTGAGAAAAACTAAACACTGTCCAAAGCATATCAGACATGCAAGAATTAATTTGTGGTTGGAATACACCAACAATCTTTACATCCAACAAAACCATGGCTCCTCTCCAACAATTCGTTTTCCTTTCCCAAAACAAAAAACGAATGAGGAAAGATGAGTGGGTGATTGAATGAGTGGAGAGAGGATAGAATGAAAGGTGTGAACAATAAAAAATGAGTGAGTGAGTGAATGAATGAGGGAAGAAGAATCCCCCAAACAACCCACAAGATGGGTTTATATCTTTACTTGTAAAGAAAGAACCACATGGCCTTCCCCAAGAATCTCATGTAACCACTCCTCTCCATTAAACAATTATGGGTAGATAAAATATAAAATAAATACTTAGCCCCTCAATCCCCCTCTCTTATGGAATCATATCCCCCTATACTATTGTCCTTGTCCTTCTAGCAACCAATGATGTATTTATTATTAATAATGATCAAAACATTACATTTCTTAGGCACACTGACCTCTCTTAATTGTTTGGGCACTCTGGCCTTTCACAGATTAACAAAATACATTATTTATTGTGGGGCTCAAAACCGGGGTATTACATTTCCCTGCCCCTTATTTTGGCATTGTCCTCAGTGCATATACAAAAAATAAATCAGAATTTCAAAATTTATTCAAAAATTTGTGGGTACTCTGCCCACATGGCATCTTCGTGCTCCCAAGTAGCATATTTAGGACCGTAGTAGGTCCAATGGAATTTTACCATATCTATAACTCAATTCTAGAGCATTTTGACTTTTCTGTCCAATATTCGCATTGACTGGACCTGAAAGTCTCCCTCTATCTCTACTTGAATCAGATGTCAATCAATAACATGCTTAGGATCATGTACATATTTTTTTTAGCAAAGAGACATGAAATACATTATGCACATTCATGGAAGCAAGCAATGCAAGCATGTATGCAACTGGCCCTATTCTGTCCAATATCTCAAATGGACCACATAATCTGGTTGCTAGATTTGTACAACTACGCAACTTCAAAGAGCTCTTCTTGGGCTTCACTTTTAAAAGCACATGCTCCCCCACTTTAAATTCTCTAGTTGTCACGTTCTTATCTGCATAAATTTTTTGTCTATCTTGAGTTTCCTTTAAATTTTGCTTAATTCTAACCATTTGGTCTTCCATTTCCTTGATAAATTTTGGCACAGGGGCAGACCCAGGGTTCAGATCTAACAATGCACCAACAAGCCCTAACTACTAGCTCTTTCAGAAACACCTGCGAAGCAGATGCAGTCTCACCCGAAGTAGAAATAGGGGGGTTGTAGGACACAGGTGTCTACAACTAGAGGAAATGTAAATTGGATCCAAGGCAACAACATGCAACAATCTAGTTACTTTTTATCTCTCTTAAACCTACTTTGCAAGTTATATATAATATATAACACAATGATGCAACAACTGTAGAACAGAAAGCAAGAGAACACAATATCAATCACACTGAACAATGAGATATACGTGGTTCACTCTCTCCCTAGGGCTACGTCAACAAAATTGTGTTTCTTGATATATTATGTGAAAACATACAGTTCTATCTGTGCTCTTAGCTTGCAGATATATCTCTCTTTCTCTCCCTTCCTCTTTGCGCACCCAGCTATAGGGTTTATCTTCACACCCAATTGAATATCTTACAATACATAATGCTCTAACACACAACACTTCTCTCTCGCATAATGCACCATAGTATCAACAACAAAAACCAATCACACCTCCCAGGTCCTCTAGACCTTTATTTATAAATTACAATGAAAATCATCTAGGTGTCAAAACCCTAGATACCAAAACCCTAGGTCAACTTGACCCGTACTTCTCGAGCTTCGCTAGCCTATCTTTCCTTCTTTCCCATGAGGTTCTCCAAAGCACTTGTTGACATCTTCTTCCGCCTATTGAGTTGTCCACAATCCATCTTCCTTGGTGATCTGTCATCCTCGATCTCCTCATTCAATGGCTAGATTTCCCCTTACTTTGCTCCTTCTTTTCTGTTTCTTTGACCACTTCGACCCAATCTCAGTCACTGTGCCTTCCATGCAGTTTGTACTTCTTCTTTTATTTTCCTTTTTCTTTTCTTTCTTTCTTAATCCATACCCAAGGGCCAACAGGCCCCCAACACTCACTTGTGACTCGTCTCGAATCACTGGAGGTCTGAACCTTTTGTTTCTCTTCGTCTTCAGACTGCGTGGAGAAGCCTGTGCTTTCTGCTCTATCCCTCCCTTCCTTGTGCAAACTGTCTTTTTTGTGTCTGGTACCCAGTTTCAACTGCACCTGGTACCTAGACCCTTCTTCTTATGCTTTTACTGAGATATGTGAGGAATCTAGTTGTCATAGTACAATTTCAACTGGCTCCCATTTACCAAAACTTCCTTCCATTCACCCTTTAAAGTCTTCAACTACGCAACTCCTCCTTCTGTAACATAGGTAACCTCATATGGCCCAAGCCAATGTGTCATGAAATTCCCTGGATGCTTTATGAACTTGTTGTCGTATGCTAATACTATATCTCCTTGCTTAAAGGATTTCTTCTTGATATGTATGTCATGGTATGCCTTTTCTTGTTCCTTTTGTACTTGCTGGTGAAATCCTGCAATGAATCTGTCTTCTTCCAGTTCTATCAACCGTGCAAGTCTATCTTTCACAACAATTGTGTCATCCATATCTGTAAATGTTGCAATTCTTAAGCTAGGAAGTAAGTATTCCATAGGTACGACTGCTTCTAGACCATAAACCAACTTAAAGGGAGTCTACATTGTCAGCTTCTTGCAAGTGGTTCTATAGGCCCATAATACTATTGGTACTCTCAAATCCCAATCATCCTTGTTTACACTGNTCTTAAACCTACTTTGCAAGTTATATATAATATATAACACAATGATGCAATAACTGTAGAACAGAAAGCAAGAGAACACAATATCAATCACACCGAACAATGAGATATACGTGGTTCACTCTCTCCCTAGGGCTATGTCAACAAAATTGTGTTTCTTGATATATTATGTGAAAACATACAGTTCTATCTGTGCTCTTAGCTTGCAGATATATCTCTCTTTCTCTCCCTTCCTCTCTGCGCACCCAGCTATAGGTTTTATCTTCACACCCAATTGAATATCTTACAATACATAATGCTCTAACACACAACACTTCTCTCTCGCATAATGCACCATAGTATCAACAAAAAAAACCAATCACACCTCCCAGGTCCTCTAGACCTTTATTTATACATTACAATGAAAATCATCTAGGTGTCAAAACCCTAGATACCAAAACCCTAGGTCAACTTGACCCGTACTTCTTGGGCTTCGCTAGCCTATCTTTCCTTCTTTCCCATGAGGTTCTCCAAAGCACTTGTTGACATCTTCTTCCGCCTATTGAGTTGTCCACAATCCATCTTCCTTGGTGATCTGTCATCCTCGATCTCCTCATTCAATGGCTAGATTTCCCCTTACTTTGCTCCTTCTTTTCTGTTTCTTTGACCACTTCGACCCAATCTCAGTCACTGTGCCTTCCATGCAGTTTGTACTTCTTCTTTTATTTTCCTTTTTCTTTTCTTTCTTTCTTAATCCATACCCAAGGGCCAACAGGCCCCCAACACTCACTTGTGACTCGTCTCGAATCACTGGAGGTCTGAACCTTTTGTTTCTCTTCGTCTTCAGACTGCGTGGAGAAGCCTGTGCTTTCTGCTCTATCCCTCCCTTCCTTGTGCAAACTGTCTTTTTTGTGTCTGGTACCCAGTTTCAACTGCACCTGGTACCTAGACCCTTCTTCTTATGCTTTTACTGAGATATGTGAGGAATCTAGTTGTCATAGTACAATTTCAACTGGCTCCCATTTACCAAAACTTCCTTCCATTCACCCTTTAAAGTCTTCAACTACGCAACTCCTCCTTCTGTAACATAGGTAACCTCATATGGCCCAAGCCAATGTGTCATGAAATTCCCTGGATGCTTTATGAACTTGTTGTCGTATGCTAATACTATATCTCCTTGCTTAAAGGATTTCTTCTTGATATGTATGTCATGGTATGCCTTTTCTTGTTCCTTTTGTACTTGCTGGTGAAATCCTGCAATGAATCTGTCTTCTTCCAGTTCTATCAACCGTGCAAGTCTATCTTTCACAACAATTGTGTCATCCATATCTGTAAATGTTGCAATTCTTAAGCTAGGAAGTAAGTATTCCATAGGTACGACTGCTTCTAGACCATAAACCAACTTAAAGGGAGTCTACATTGTCAGCTTCTTGCAAGTGGTTCTATAGGCCCATAATACTATTGGTACTCTCAAATCCCAATCATCCTTGTTTACACTG
>JZKD02S1595474.1:0-10038 GCA_000966675.3 Picea glauca
ATTCCTTGATTAAATCACTTAATTAATTAATTAACCATTTTACCTCAAAAAAGTGATTTATCCATCCTTATGGCTTCTCCGGCCACTGAAAGTCACTTCTCATCATCTTATCCTATATTGTTCTTCCTCCCGATTCCGATGAGCTATTACACTAAGAGGTTTCTCCAAGTAATATGCCCATTATGACCTCCTTAGTGAATTTAATTAAAATATGACCCATAAAAACTCAAAATTACAAAAATCGTCGGAATGCAACGAAACCAAAGCCAAGCTATGCAGAATGGATCCTGATGATGAACAATGCAAGTCGAGCCCAATAAAACCCCTCAATATTTCCTGAACTCGCTATTACCCCTATCTGGCTAGTCTGGTATGCATAATACTCTTTAACGTAATAATGTCCAAAAATGGGGACATTACAGTCCTCCCTGCTGGAATATTGCTTGTCCTCAAGCAATAACTGAATCAGTCTGCATATGATATTGGTGTCCCATATCCACTTGTGTGACACAAAGTTGACTCCCCTCAATATGTGGCCTCTCCAAGTGTTCACCACGCATGACACCCAAATGTTCCTGATGGGTNGCACCAAGGGAATGGTATTCGAGAATTGATAGTTATCTTCAGAACTTGGGGTTCTCCAAGATTGCTGCAGATCCCAACCTGTATTTAAAGGTTGTGAAAAATCATCCCTTGATATTAGTGTTATATGTCGATGATTTGTTCCTTACAGGAGAGGAACATTTGATAGTCCATTGTAAGAGGGAGCTCACTTATGAATTTGAAAGGAAAGACCATGGTCTCATGCATTATTTCCTTGGTCTAGAAGTGTGGCAAAGATCTGATGGGATCATTCTGTCTCAAGGAAAGTACACAATTGATGTATTGCGCAGGTTTGGTATGTTGGATTGTAAATCCATGTCTACTCCCATGGTATCCAACCTGAAAAAGTTGAATGAGTCAGATTTTGGATTAGACTTGGTGGATCCAACCATGTACAGGCAGCTAATTGGATCTCTGATGTATCTGATTCATACAAGGCCAGATATTTTCTTTGCAGTGAATGCCTTGAGCCATTTCATGTCTGAACCAAGACACAGACATTGGGTTGCTGCCAAACATGTGCTCAGGTATTTGAAAGGGTCCATTACATTTGGAATCAAATACTCTTCTAGTGGTGGAGTGTTGCTTCATGGGTATGCTGATTCAAATTGGGTTGGAAGCTCAATGAACCAAAAGAGTACTTTGGGTTACTGTTTCAGCTTAGCTTAGATTCAACCATGATATCTTGGTCCAACAAAAAACAGAGTTCAATTGCGCAGGGTACAATAGAAGCAAAGTATATAGCATCCAATGTTGCAAGCAGAGAAGCAGTATCGCTGAGAAAACTGTTGTCCGAATTGTTTCAAGAGAGGCTAGAAACAACAGTTATCCATTGTGATAACTAGAGTTGTTTGAAGCTCACAGAGAACCCAGTCTTTCATGACAGGTCCAAGCATATTGAGATGAAATACCACTATATCAGAGACATGGTCCAAAAAGGTGCCATCAAATTACAGTACATTCGTACTAATGAGAAGACAGCAGACATTCTGACTAAGCCCTTGTCCATTGGAAAATTTGTGCACTTCCGGGACAAGCTTGGTGTAGCTGAGAATGTCTCCCTCGCGCTAAGAGGGAGTGTTAAAGTTTGCAGCGGAGTGAGTCATTCTCCAAGACTGCCTTGTGTAGGATGACTTGAGACTTGGAGAAGAGCCTTATTTGAGACAAGGCAAAAAGTCTTGTGAGCTTTGTATAAGCAAAAGCCAAGACAAGAGTATACTGTTGATCAGTCTTATTTGTGACAAGACTGAGTGACCTCATGTGTTGAGGTATTGCCTTGTGTAGGCAAAAGTGGTGTGTGCGGTTCTCCTAGGCCAAGCAAATGACCATGAGTGGAGAACCAAATGGTCACATCCTAAGACAAATGATCTTTCTTATATGTGAGATGCAAATGATGTATATGTGATGAGCTAGTATGATGGCACGTGAGAGCATGGCTACCATGAAAGACTTGTGATTGCTGAAAGAAAAAAGAAGAGTCGAGCCTGTAGAAAAGTCGAGTTGCAAAGATGAACTGCAAGTCAAGTTGCAAAAGTCGAGTCATGTAAAGATGAGTTGTCAAAGAGTTGAGTTGTCAAGTTCGAGTTGTCAAAAAGTTGAGTTGTCGAGTTGTCAAAGTCAAGTCATGCAAACTCACTTGCAAAGCAAAGTCGAGTTGTCAAGTAGTCTGCATGTAAAGTCGAGTTGGTAAGTTGAGTTAACAAAGTCGAGTTGACAAGTTAACAAAGTCTGCATGTAAAGTCGAGTTGGTAAGTTGAGTTACTAAGACGAGTTATCTTAGTTAAGTCAAGTGATGAAAATGAGTTCCATAGCGAGTTATAGAGAAATAATTATTATTAAATTTTAATAAGACTCCTCAGCGCTTGACAAAGACACATTGAATACTTGTTGAAGACACAGCGAAGAAGGAAGCTCTGCTGCTCATGGAATCTTTGTAGTAAAGACAGTTTGTTTTCAGGTTTCGGGCTGCGAACTTCTACCAGAATTTGAGCTAGCCTTAAAGCTAGATCTGAACAGCAAACTCTCATGGTTGTAAGCCTGTGTGGCTGTGGTAAATTTGTATCTGCTCCTAGCTCATTCATTTGCTAATAAGAAAGATCATTTGTTGGTTTTTTCCCTCAAGCTTGACAGGGTTTTTCCAAGATAAAATCCTTGTGTTATCGTACATGCTTCTATTGTATTTCTGTTCATGTATCTCTGCATATTCACTGTGAATAAATTATCAATCAGCAAGAAGTATTTTAAGAAATATTACAGATCTGAACTATATTTAAATTTTAACAAGGACAAGAAAAATTATGAGCCAACATAAGATGGGTTGTACTGAGCTTCAGTTTGCTCATATAGATTTTGATGCTGGTGCTGTATCAGAGAATAGATTAATGTTCTCTTGAATGACTGAAAGGAGCCCTCTCAGACGGAAGAGGAGCTTCTGTGTAAAGGAATAACGAAAGCATAGTCTGAAGGATGATGCAAACTGATTTGCGGCATGAAACCCAAAAATGATATTTGTAGATTTATGGCTTTATTAGGAAATATTTTGGAAAGCTTGGCTAACTGTACTCCAATAACATAGAATAACTTTATGTTATTCTGTACTGGCAAGCTTTTGTTATTTATAAAATTTCCCATTCTGTTAATACTGGCCAATGGAGACCTTTTTTGCCAGTTTCTCACCTGTGAAGGTGCCGTTATGTATTGGCCTTGCATTCAGTAAAATTTTGGCTATGGAAGGTCCCATGTGAAAAAGGACGTGAATATGAATATCAAGGTTCGTCAGAACTTAAGTCACCCAAAACACAATCAGCTGAGTAATCCTCTCATTATCTGATACTGAATGATTCACATCGAGTCTGAATGCTGTTGAACTTAAAGCGTAACCTGAATTTATAAGCCTGAATACAACCTGATAATTAATAACCCTCATTATTGTATATGTTTCAAAATTCAACTGTGATAATCAAAACCTGTTTGTAATGAGGGTTCAGTACATAACAATGACCATCGACCCAAACAAGACCACTGCAACCAACCAATCTCGAGAGTAGACATAAAATTGTTAGTTTGCTTCAACGACACTGCCAAATTTTCACTAAAAGATGCATATTAGTATCCATCAACGAGACAAACCTTTTGTAGTCTGTCTTACTTGCCCTGCAAGAAAAATTCGCCCATGAAGAATAGCATTTCACAGTACACATCTTCCTCCCGGGAGAAGAGCAAACCAAGACCAACATATTTTATCAGGACATACCAAACTCCAATTTCTGGGCACTCTGAGCGGTAGTAANAGGATGATGCAAACTGATTTGCGGCATGAAACCCAAAAATGATATTTGTAGATTTATGGCTTTATTAGGAAATATTTTGGAAAGCTTGACCAACTGTACTCCAATAACATAGAATAAATTTATGTTATTCTGTACTGTCAAGCTTTTGTTATTTATAAAATTTCCCATTCTGTTAATACTGGCCAATGGAGACCTTTTTTGCCAGTTTCTCACCTGTGAAGGTCCCGTTATGTATTGGCCTTGCATTCAGTAAAATTTTGGCTATGGAAGGTCCCATGTGAAAAAGGACGTGAATATGAATATCAAGGTTCGTCAGAACTTATGTCACCCAAAACACAATTAGCTGAGTAATCCTCTCATTATCTGATACTGAATGATTCACATCGAGTCTGAATGATGTTGAACTTAAAGCGTAACCTGAATTTATAAGCCTGAATACAACCTGATAATTAATAACCCTCATTATTGTATATGTTTCAAAACTCAACTGTGAAAATCAAAACCTGTTTGTAATGAGGGTTCAGTACATAACAATGACCATCGACCCAAACAAGACCACTGCAACCAACCAATCTCGAGAATAGACATAAAATTGTTAGTTTGCTTCAACGACACTGCCAAATTTGCACTAAAAGATGCATATTAGTATCCATCA
Organism: Picea glauca; assembly: GCA_000966675.3. Lineage (NCBI taxonomy): Eukaryota > Viridiplantae > Streptophyta > Pinopsida > Pinales > Pinaceae > Picea > Picea glauca. The sequence continues at coordinate 4,549 of JZKD02S1595474.1, forward strand.
ACGAGACAAACCTTTTGTAGTCTGTCTTACTTGCCCTGCAAGGAAAATTCGCCCATGAAGAATAGCATTTCACAGTACACATCTTCCTCCCGAGAGAAGAGCAAACCAAGACCAACATATTTTATCAGGACATACCAAACTCCAATTTCTGGGCACTCTGAGCGGTAGTAATTATTAAGTCAACTGAATTTAATTTTGAGGTGGCAGAGCTGTCATCTCAGGGCTCAAGCATAACTCCATGCTCATTAGGCACTGATGTGCTCACCGTAGCTTGGGTAGTCTGCACGGGCTGCTTAAAAAGTCAATTAGATAATTGAATTTCCAAACGAGAGTAAACTAGGAACACATTAACCATTTTCAAAGACAATCCAAGGTGTACCTCGCACAAACTTCTCTTTTTCCATGCTCTTGAATCCCAGTTATCAAAATTAACAATAACTCCATTCTACAATCTCAATTTACAGAAAGAAGAAGCAATGCAAATGTCTTCAATTTCTGCAAGTCTTTAAAATTCACACCAAATAAAGATTCTTACCAGGCCCACAAGCTCATTTCATAGATTTTACATAAAACTCTAAATCATAAACCATCTTTGGTGAAACGAGAAGGTCAAGTGGACTGTAATTCAGATTTAGAGTTGACTGACTTTTAATTTTGATTTTGAGTCAGTTTACAGGTAACCATGGGTGGAAAAGCTTCACAATAGGAGAAAAAAACAAAGAATGAAGCATCAAAACATGGTTTGTGTTTGTATTCTCCTTGAAGGTCACTGGTTCAAATCCAGAGAGGATAGGATATGTATACAAATAAACATGAAAACAAGGGATCCCTTATCTTATCATACAAACAAGGGGTCTTATACACCAATTTGGTGTCTGCCTTGGTAGTCACCCTAAAAATAGATTATTATTAAAATAGATTATTATTATTATAATGAATGAAGTAATCCATGTTTATCCAAGCTTATAATGGATTAAGTAATCCATACTTATCCAATCTACAGAAAGGACTTGACATTCTACAGAGAAACAAGTGTGTTCCATATAACCAATAGTTGCCAATCTCAATTGCTCCGTTGGCACTGAAAGGATTTGAAACCTGTCGGTACATTAAAGAGCCAAAAAAACCATGTTTAATATGAATCTGTGATAGTAAGTGCCAATCTCAACTGCTATAGAGAGGCACCAAGAGGGATTGGAAACCCCTAAGCGCACATTACAGATCCAGGTTTACTATGGATCTGTGCTAGTAGGTGCCAATCCCAATTGTATAAATTAGCACAGAAAGGAATTTGAAACCTTTCGGCCCATTAAAGTTCCAGGTTTAATATGAATCTGCGCTAGTGCATATAGCAGAGAAACAAGAGTGTCCTGGATAACCAATATGTTCGTCAATAAAATTGAAGAATTACAAGCTTCCAATTCATCTTTTCTGCAACACAACCATTCAAGAAAAAGCATATGAAGCAAGGGAACCCCTTGCTGCTTCTTACACTAGAATAATTCATCTAGAAGTGTATATTCATTTTTTTTATTAATTTACACAATTATCTGCAACTGAAAGCATTCAAATCAAACAACAATAGACGCAATGATCATGAAGTTCACGAGCACCCACATGGACTTTCAGTGTTGTCTTCTTCACCATGGCTTCTGAAGAAGAAATACCCAACAACAAACCCCAGGATCACAGCTATGAAAACCCCTCCATTGAAAGACATCGCGGCCAACATGAGCAAATACCCCAGACCTGCATTCAGTCCAAAAACGGCCGATTCCATGACCCTAAATCCAACTGCTCTAGGGTTTCCTCCAATCAGAGGAGCAGTGAGGCCTGGGGCAGGTTTACCACTCGAAACCCCCTTGAAACGAGACCGGAGATTGACAATATATTCATGAAATACAGAAAAAAGAAATACAGCAACAAGGGTAAGCGAGTAACCAAGCCATGATTGAGTCTTCCAGCCGTCAAACAGCACGGTCACCTGTCTCCCCCAGTAAAATGTCATGTGCATCATCTTGGAGGCCTAGAGATCGAATCCGGAAGAAACCCCTTTCCACAGTTTCGCTGCAAATACCCTAACAGATCCGATTCAGGGCCTGGTCCTCGATATTGAAATAGATACAAAACAGACAATTCCGATTGGGTATTTCAGAATTCAGAAGCTGGGGAATTTTTTGCATATAATTCGCTTGGACCCACAAAGAAAAGGCTGTGAATTGGTTGGCCGAAGGGTCGCTGTTCCAGGTTAGTTGAATTGATCCGACTTAATCAATCATATAAAAACACGTAATCGGGACAATAATACTAAGTCCAAACAAAAATGCTTATATGTACACCGGCATTGACTGATAGACTCAAATACCTACCACCAGGGACAGCGACGTATGGGATGAATTACGTTACCGGAAAGAAAACGTTTGCCATCATGTATATGTAATGATAAAGATTCTGATTTTAGTTGTAAAATTTTACCGATCCGGGAGGCAGATTGAGGTGAGCATCTTACCTGAACACAAATGTTACTTCAATAAAATGTTATTTCATTTTTAGTTAGATGAACTCGTCACGTGGGGTATCTTTTTTTTTCAATAAGAAAAATAACTTAGGTCTTTTTTCAAAAATTACAACTTGTACATCTCTTTTTCCAAAATCCATAGGGATCTTTTCACATTATACAATAAGTCTAGAAATCTGCCCAGTGTTTTAACATATCTATATCAAAAAAGATTGCATATCTTTTATGAACGCATATCTTTTATGTCCTCCTTGTGACTGTATTTTATATCAAAAAATATACAAAAGTCAAAATTGTATTTTTTTTATAGCGATCTAAAGATTGATATCAAGTCTTTCAAATATTTTTGGTTGTCTTTTAGATTTTTTTGAAAAGTATATTTCATCTTCATTCATCAAGTAATAGTGTTTCCTTAGAAAGCCAGTGAGTATCTTTATTATATGTTTTGTATATATGTTGTGCTTTGAGTTGCTGAAAATTCTTGTTTAACGATTTAATCTTAGTCATCCAAGGCTGCAGATATATTATCTATAGGTTATTTTCATTAGTAAATCAGTGGATAATAACCTTGGAATCACCTACCAGTTGTAACCTTGATACATTTTTAATACAAGCAAAAAATAAAATGACTCAGGGTGCAAGCAATTCTCCCCAGGTAAAGGTTCATTTTCCACAATTCATTTTTAGTCTACAAGTGCCCAAGACTGGGCATTTCAATAAAGCTCCAGCCCCACATTTAGAGCCTCTTTCTTTCCTGTGATGACCCATCAAAGAACCCTACTACGATATCCCAAGCTTATTTTTAAATATAAGTTTGAGATAGAATCCCACTATGAAAACATCGGCCTGAAGGATATTCTTTTTTTACTCATCTACGTAGTAACAACGGAAAGGTGTTGTACATTGGAGTACCCACCTTTCTCCAGTTATATGCCCCTCTCCACAATTCTAGATAATTTTCAATTTCATGCTTCGTGCTATAACAATGTCTACACATTGCGCGAGGCTTAGTACAATACCGTGCGATATGCCCTACCTCTCCACAGTTCAAACAAGTAGGGGGTGCTCCTTTCCCTCATCCTTTATAGCCTCCTCTGAAACCTCCTTGGCCTCTGTTTGCACTATCATCCATTCCATGTACTCGGTACGCATCTGTTGTATGCTCCTTCATCAACTGAAGTGATTTGCAGTTATTCACATCATCGCCCATGGAATTGTAGAATTCACAGAATGGGATGTTTGTATATGTTTGATACTTCTATAGCATGGGGTGGTGGCTCGTGTCCCCATTGCATGCAAATCTCACACCAATCTGGCTTAACTGTTGTGGGGAATGAGTTCGACGCACCTATCACAGTCAAGTATGGGTGGCCCATCAATCCTTCTATGCTTGGAGACCTATGCAATTTTTTGTTCTCCCAAATCCTACAGAATACAATTACATACTCTAACTTGATTTATGGGATAGTCTTCAAATATAACCAAATTCATATGCTTCCAAACCTCCCAACAAATAAAACAAGGGATTTCTTTCCAATTATCCTTTACCCTTATCCATTTTTGTAAATTGTCCACAATCTGACCTCCTTCGCAGCTATTGACCAATTTTAATTCTTTTGTTATAGTCTACCAAATACCATTTATGAAACTGCAATCCCCAAAAAGATGGGACATAGTTTCCTCAATGTTCCCACACAAAACACATATACTAAGGCCAAAAATACCCCTTTTGTTCAAATTTTCCCAAGTAAGTATTCTTTGTTCCAACAATAACTAGACAAAAAGTTTTACTTTTAAAGATAATTGTCACTCCCATATCTTTGAATACCAGTATTTTGTTTCTTCTTCCCTACCCTCCAGCACTTGAACTTTATAGGCTTGTCTGGCATTTACTTGTCATTTTTTTGAATCACGGGACCACAATAACCTATCTTTCTCATAATTGAGTTCAATTCCAAAATTCACCAATCCTTTAATGTAATTTGTCCATTATTCTTTTAGATCTCCTTCCAACCCTAAAGATTATGCCTTTTTCCACCTTGTAGAACTAAGTCCCTCCAAAACAATAGTTTGTGCTTGTGCAAGGTAATCAATCCCTTGTGCCTTGAAAGTTAAAATAAGATTCCTTGACAATTTATAAAAAGTGTGTGACCCAACCATAGGATCAGCTCCAATTCTAATGTCCCTCCCATTCCCAGGCTTCCACACCAACCAATCTGTTATTATAGATAATGAAGAGGTGAGGACTCTCCAAATATTTGAAGTACCATTCCAGTTTTTTCTCCCCTGCCTGAACCACTCCTCAACAGTTTTATTTTTAAGATATTTTTTCATTATCACTTCATGCCATAGACCAGGCATCATAAGACATCTCCACAAACTTTTTGCTGCCAAAGCTTTTCCAAAGACAAAGATATTTTTGATACCCCACCCACCAGTCTTTTTTGGTTTTGCTAGCTTTTTCCAGTTTATTAGATGCATTCCTTTCTTTACTTTTTTTCCAGTCCACAGGAAGCTAAACATCCTCCTTCTAATACTATTAAGTACACTTATAGGTATCTTAGCCAATGAGAGCCAATATACAAAAATGCTTTCAAGTACAACTTTTACTAGTATGACTCTTCCTCCTAAAAAAAGCCATCTATGACTCTGATTCAGAATCCTCTTTTCAATTTTTTTCTCTAACCAATTCCAGTCAACTCTAGTATAACAGTTTGGTTTAATATAAAACCCCAGGTACTTAAATCCTTCATCTATTGGCTTAACTTCAAATGGCAAGAGAGCCTTCAATGGAGTAAGGCCTTCAACATCCCACCCAACTTCTAAGAACACATACTTCTGTGGGTTGAATTCTATCCTTGTTGCCTTGCAAAATAACTCCAAAACCTCCTTAATAGCTTCCCACTCAAAAATGTTTCCATTCCCAAAAAATATTACATCATCCACAAACATCAAATGAGTAATATTTAACC
>JZKD02S1595476.1:0-25676 GCA_000966675.3 Picea glauca
TATTTGGATATATGGGTTTATTTTTTTTGCATAATAATGATAGTAAGTTGTCAATTATGGAATCTATGAATGTGAACCTAGATGGATCTTTGTGTATTTATTCCTTCATCCTTGACACAAGACTAGATGGTCTCTTTGATCCTCATTACTTCTCAGGGGATACCTTCTTCGAACTTGGTCGAAGATTTATGTGCCAATGCTTTGGGGTTTTTGTTGGTCAACTCTGGATGAACGCTAGATATTAATCCCCCATTGTTAAGAAGGATGCGTGCAAGCATGAAACACACGAACAATCGTAGAATAATATAACCCTCCTTTATGTGGCATGTGTGTGTGTGTGTGTGTGTGTGTGTGTGTGTGCGTGTGTGTGTGTGAATATTCATAGTTGTATGCATCTATGCATGGCATCTTGTAATTTTTTTTACAACTATCAAATCTACTCTCTCTTCTTTAATTTACGTGAGAAAGTCACACTTTATGAACTCTTTAGTAAATAAATAACTTCTTGACATTCTATGAAATGACTTTACACCATATCAACCTTTTAGTAGACCAAAAAATGAATATTTTGATTCCATGATGCAAATTAGAGGACAACACACGGGTAAAAAAAAAAGAATAAGATTCCCATAAAGCAAATTAAAATGTAACAACATTTGTATTACTAGATAAATGTTTTGTACAATGCTCTACAAGAGAGAGAGATATGGAGAGAGAGAAGTGTTAACATTAATTTTCGTCTTGGGCACAAGCGTATTCAGGTCTGCAAGTTACACGAGAGGCACCCAAGCACAACACAGAAAAATCTCGTTTCAGGCTTCCAAGCAAGTAAGCGGGCAAAATTACGTTGTCAACGGACTAGATTCATCTATAGAAGTAGATCGAGAGGCGACAGAAATTAATGGTTAGCAGAGTTGCGCCGGGATTAGCGTTATGGATAGCACCTATATTACATGCAAGACAGGTTATCATCCGTCCATCCAAAAGACGCGTGGCGCGAGATCTAGTACCGTCGACATTTCGGCATTCGGGAGTTCGAAGGGTGATGGTTTCTTGTCACTATACATCTCGAAACCCCAAACCCCAAAACAACGAAAGCGCCTAGAGTCAGGACCACGATCATGGCACTCGATCAAAAGAGGCACAGACTTGGGAAAAGGGTACTGGCGTGCACCATGTGATGGGACAGGCCCCAAGCCACTGACGTCATATCATTCGTCTGATCCAGTTGGGACAGGTAGCAGCCAGATGACGTTTCAGGAATCGACATTTTGAGAGACAAGGGACCTCCCATCCACTGTGGTATAAATCGCCGAAATGTAAAATACTGATAAGTTCCTTTGAATCTAAGCCCATGGTCCTAGCGCCCGGTCACATAAAGCAAGCCTGGTAATGGAGGTAGCCCTCTTCTAACGATAAAGTCCATCTCGACCATTCCTCTGAAGGACATGTGGCACACATCTGTGCTTTCGCGGTTTGGATAATCATGATTTTGAGGAGGAAGTGCATCGCGAACTCCCGATGCCAGAAATCCCGAAGGGATCGGGACCGTTCATCTGAGGACACACAACGCAATATCTGAGCCACGAGTGGGGCCCCCCTACCTGTCATATCGCTTCCACGTCATTCCCTCCTCAGTTCAGTGCCCTCTTGTATCCTACCACGTCCACCCACATGGTCCCTCCTCAGCTCATCGTCCTCTTGCCTCCCTCCAGGTGTCTCTCCCCCTCAGTCATCTCCACCTCAGCACCTTCCACCATTCACATGTACCCCTGTTCTCCACGTCGCCTCCACCTATGTCCTTTTCAGACTGCATGGAATCCCTCAGCCGATGTCACAGTTCCCGCCACCGCCTCCATAGTGTTCACACCTTCACCCCCTCATCCACATCTGCCACAGGGGTTCCCGCGTAGCAGTCCAACCGTTCAGCTGATCCAGGTGGCACCAGGAGGAGACATCCACATCCCAGGAGGAAGAGTTGACTAAGATTGCTCCTGATCCCTAGATAACACTTATTTCAGTTGCTAGAGGTGGTTAAACATCGTCTCTTCTTTAAATGGAAAGTCCGACAGAGGACTAAAAGCATGTCAATTCACCTGCAGGACAGTCAGGGGTTCGATTGCATCTGCCAGAAGTGCACGATCGTCCAGAGTCTGCATGCGCAGACTGTCAGAAGCCATGCAAATGTAATAATTTTATTGTTGTTTCTTGTTTTCGCTGTTGGGGTTTTGTTGGAGTATATGAAGGCATTTTCTCCATTTTTTGTAATCCATTAGTGGTAGAGAAAAGCTCCCTATTGTAAAGTTTTAATACACTCTAGTTCTCTGGTTATGTATCTATATGTGAGATTTCTTGTTTTATGACAAACAATTTTTCTTATTCCATCTAGTTTCATCTCTTACCGAGAGAGTTCACTATCGACTGACTCGTGTGAATGTATGTGACCGTGTTAAGGTAAAAGATTCATTTTAGCACCGTTACATTCTCCAGTATTGCCTCCATTTGAGTGTAAGAAGTTCCTACGTTCAAGTTTTTCTTCCACAGACTGTTAGAATCTTGACGCCTATAGCATCCCTCAGCTTTTCCTCATAGAAGTCTTCCCCCTACTCACCCTTACTACAACTCACTGTCTGAAGTTTGACTTAGACCTCACCTACCTATGCATGTCGAGCCTAGTTTTGGAATTAGAATGATATTGTTTTGAGTTTTCTTCCAGTTGATCACCCTCTACAAACAAATCGTGACATAAAACTGATGGGCGTCGAGCTCTGCTCCTGCTGCAATCCAGGAGTGACTTCTGATGCTAACATTTCTAGCGTCGTTGCTGGGGACGAAGTTGGAAATTTTCCCCGAGATTGAACGAGATTGAGCCTCTGATTCTGAAGGTGCATTAGGTATCAGAGCCTTTGAAGATTGCTACTATGCACCTGGTGACTCCATTGTGATGACTCCACTGTGGAGAACCTACCGTGTTAATTGTGGCTTTCAGAGGCAGACACACATGGTTCCATCCACAGCTGCCTCTAGCTACACCTAAAACTGATCCAGAGGTAGTTCTCAAAAAAGGAAAGGCCTCTGGAGGAGAAGCTTCCACCGCCGAACTAGGTAATCTGCCATCCCCTTCTGCAGGAACTCCATTTTCTCCTCCTCAGTTTCTTAGCAGACCTCTTTCTGAAGTTTCACGTTTCCTGAATTTTGGGAGTGTTCCTATTGAGTTTTCCCTTCCTGGTCTGGGATTGGAGGGAGAAATCCTTCTCACTCCCCTCTCCCCTGAAGCTGTACCTTGGCGTAGACCCAGGACCGTAGAATATTTCCCCACGCCTAGCTTTACCACTCCTCCTCTAGTTACTGTTGCCACTTCTGCGCAAAGAGAAGCATATGCTAACTTAAGCCCGTTAGCCTTTTCCCTAAATCCCCTATTGTTTCCCATTCCAATATCCCCTTTTCGAGCTCCTTCTCCTCCAAGTTCTCCTCCACCTAATATTCCCATGGCAGGAGAAAACCCCCCCATGACAAGAATGGAGGCTATAATAGCTACTAGGTACACCCCCCTTGTGTTACCTCAGCCTCTCAATGCCCTTCCAACAGAGGGCTACCTCAAGTAGTTGCCCAAGTTTACGAGCGAAGGGGACATAGCTGCAGAAGAACACCCTGAAGCCTTCTACGTTTTTACAGATGATCATGTCATCATGCATGTAGATGTATGGATGAGGATTTTCATCCATAGTCTTGAAGGCAAGGCTAGAAAATGGTTTAGGGCCCTACCTCCTGGATCTATTGATGGAATTGAAGCTTTGGATAAATGCCTTTTTGAGACAATGGGGAGACAAAAAGGACTTCATGTATTACATGACTGAGTTTGGGTCTTTGAAGAGAAAGGATGGAGAGTCTGTATTTGACTTCTCCAAAATATTTAATAAAATGTACAATAAGATCCCCACTGAGATAAATCCCTCTGAAGCCTCTGCGAAGATCACTTATTCCAGTGATTTTGATCCCAATTTCTGCCTCCTACTGAGGGAAAGGAGAGTCACCACTCTAGCTCATATGCAGGACGCAGCCGTGGAGGTAGAGTCTAACATACTAGCAGTTGACCGACTCAGGAATGAGGCTGACAAATATGTATCCAGGAAAAGAACAGAGGCCTCCCCATCCCATTCCTCTCCCCTTCCCCTTCAGACGGACGAGGTAACTAAAGTACTGAAATCCCTTTCGGCTAGGATGGAGAGATGGGAGTTAGAAGGGAAAACCACGTACATAAATCCCCAGAATACTGATAACAGAGGTTTCAGGAGGCCTAGTAACAATATGCCATAGAATTCACCAAAGGAACAAAGGAGCAGAGAAAGGGAGGATCAGAGGATTCAGACCCCTCTCCAGAATAGCCTATTTGCTCACGAGGAAGGGGAGGAGATGGATGAACTTGACCCTGAGATTCACTGCATCGAGGACACCTCCCCTTTTCCCCATTTGACTCAATCTGCATATGAATAATCCCTTATCAACACTCAAATTAATGATTTGTGTAAAGGGGAAAGGGCCAACAACACTCCTAACAGATACAATCTCAGGTCAAAAAAGAAAGAAGGGAATTTTGATAGCCAAGATCAACCCCTCATAGCAAAAAGGCCTACTAAAGCTGCAACAACCACTGCTAAAGAGAAGAAAACTCAGAATGCTTCCCCAACAACCAAGGAACTTGTCTCATAGGTAAGGGAAGCCCCTAGGTCTCTCTCCTCCTTTAATTTTGAGCATGAGATTCAGAAGATTAGAATTCCTATACCCCTCTCCGAGCTGGTTAAAAATGAAGACTTTAAAAGGTCCCTCTCCAAGCTACTACAATCTGAGCCCCCCCAGCCTCCCTTGGACTCCATAAATCTCCAAGATGAAAAGCTAGTAGTTGTCCTAGGTCCCATGGTAGAAGATAGAGTTGATTCATTGCCTCCTTTCTACACATCCTTGAACATACATGATAAAGTGTTTCATAATTGCCTCATGAATTCAGGGGCTTCCCATAATCTTATGCCCAAAATAGTAATGGAAGAATTGGGGCTGGAAGTGACAAGGACTTATCATGATTTGTACTCTTTCGATTCAAGGAGGGTGCAATGCCTCAGAGTCATCAAAGACTTGGTGGTATCTTTGTTTGAGCTACCAATGAAGAGTGTGGTCATGGACATTGTAGTGGCCGATGTTCCTCCCAAGTTTTCCATGCTGCTGTCAAGATCTTGGATTAAAAATCTTGGAGGAACATTACAGATGGATCTCACATATGCTACTATTCCAGTCTTTGGAGGGGAATAGAGGAGGCTGTACAGAGAATCCCAGCTTGCCTACATTGTTAGCGATGAGAAAAACCCTACCAATCACCCTATCTTTGTGCTACACACTGATTTGGGGTCTAGTTTGTTACAGCTCACTGATGCTCCTGAAGTCCCTTTCCAAATCAGAAAGAAACCCTTAGCTAATCACGGGGCACCTCCCCCAACCACCTCTATCTGGAAAATGTTTTTTGATGGAGCCGCTTCTAGCGAAGGCGCTGGCACTGGAGTGGTCTTTGTGTCGCCTTGTGAGGAAACCATATCCCTGTCATACAAGCTTGAGTTTGAAGCGACTAATAATGTGGCGGAATATGAGGCTCTTGTTTTAGGTTTAAGGGCTACAAAAGAAATGGGGATTGAGGAAGTAGCAGTGTTCGGAGATGCCGAGTTGATTATCCAGCAAGTAAAAAACGCTTACCAGACTAAGCATCCTCGGCTCAGAGCTTACATATAGGAGCTACGAGACCTGATTGACAATTTCGTCTCAGCTTTCAACATCTCTTTTACTCTGAGGGAACAAAATGCTGTGGCTGATTCTTTAGATGTCTCAGCTAGCCGGTTCAAGATCCCTCTACCACCTATATTCAAATATGATGCTGAAATAAGATATAGCCCTACTGTACCAGACAATGTCAAGCATTGGAAGGTATTTGAAGCTGATCTTGAAATCGAAATATTTCTCCAGTCTGTCGATGAATTTTCTGCGTTGCACATCGATCAGGATCCTGACCCCGAAGGTGGCCCTCACCCTGAGGTGTTTTAAAATAAAATTGCTGATCACTAGATTATTCAACTGTCTAGCAATCACATTCCGAGGGGATTAATCCCTTTAGAAATATTGTTCGATGGGAATGATGTGGCAGTAAAGGGTAGGGTTTCAGATGAAGATGCTGACACAGCTGAGTGAAACATTGGCACACAGGAGGAGCCTAAGTTTGTTAAGTTGTCAAGAAGTTTGACCAAAGAACAGAGGGTCGAATATACTGAGTTATTAAGAGAGTTTGCTGATGTGTTTGCATTGACCTATGAAGACCTCAAGACATATGACACATCTGTCATTGAACACAAGATCCCACTGAAAGAAGGGGCTAGGCCATGTAGGCCTGAGCTAAGACAGATAAATCCCATGTTACTGCCTGTCATGGATAAAGAAGTGAAGAAGTTGTTAGAAGCCCAAATCATTGTCCCCTTGAGATATTCCAAATGGGTGGCCAATTTGGTCTAGGTGAGGAAGAAAAGTGGCGAAATCAGGCTTTGCGTCGATTTTAGAAATCTGAACAGGAGCTCAAGAAAAGACAATTACCCCCTGCCTAAGATGGAACACATACTATAGAGGGTAACTGGTGCATCCAGGATATCCATGATTGATGTGTTTTCTGGTTATAATCATATATCAGTCATGCATGAGGACAGGGAAAAGACAACCTTCACCACTCTTCGGGGCACATTTATGTATGCCAAATGCCTTTTGGAATAATGAACGCAGGAGATACATTTCAGTGAGCCATGGACATAGCCTTCATCGGGGAGAAAGACCAGTTTGTGGTGATTTACCTAGATGAAATCACGGTCTTCTCCAGGTCTAATAAAGAGCACTGCTACCACTTAAGGAAAGTTTTCTCGAAATGCCAAAGGTTTGGTCTTTCCCTAAATCCCAAGAAATTTTTGTTTGCTATGACGGAGGGAAAGCTGTTAGGCCATATAGTATCAGCAGAAGGAGTGAGAATTGATCCCAGCAAAGTGGAAGCAATTCAGACCCTGTCACTTCCCAGGTCTAAAAAGGAAGTCCATGCCTTTTTAGGGAAGATTAACTTTCTGAGCAAGTTCATCTCAAATTTTGCAGAGTTGGTGAAACACATCACAATCATGCTCAGAAAGGGAAATGAAGTGAAATGAACCGCTTAACCCAGGGAATATTTTGTCCAAATAAAAAGGGTACTGACTGAGGCACCTGTGCTGATCAGCCCTGACTGTTCCAAACCCTTCCTAGTTTTTTCTTTTGCTTCTTTTGATACAATAGCAGCAGTCTTATTGCAGAAAAATGATGGGGGACGAGAACAACCCATTGCCTTCTTCAGTAAAGCATTAAGAGATGCATAAATCAGGTATGAAATCATGGAGAAACATGCCTATTCCTTGGTGAAAGCTCTCAGAGCTTTCAGAGTCTATGTCTTGCACTCAAAAGTCACTGCATACGTTCCTTCAGCCTCTGTGAAGGACATCCTTATACAACCTGACATAGATGGGAGAAGAGGTAAATGGATTGCCAAGATCCTGGAGTTTGATCTGGAGATTAAGCCCACCAAGTTGATAAAGGGGCAGGGTTTAGCCAAGTTGCTGGCTGAATCCAATTGCAAAGCCTTGGGGGTTAACTTCATCAATGCTTGTTCAAAAAATCAGCAAGCTGAGTCACCCAACAAAGGTTCTCAGGGTGACTTATCGCTAGCATAATGCACCTGGTATAGAGAAATTTTGTATTTTATGCAAGAGTTAAGGCCTCCTAATGGAATGGGAAAGAGTAAGGTGAGAGATTTAAAGCTTAAGGCGGTCAGATATTGCCTCGTTGACCGAGCCTTGTACTGGAAAGACCCTCTAGGGGTATTTTTAAGGTCCCTGAATCCACAAGAAGCCCATAAAGTTATGATTGATTTCCATAGCGGCCTTTGTGGGGGGCATCATTTCTAGAAGACCACAACTCACAAAATTCTCAAAGCTGGGTACTACTGGCCCACCTTGTTCACTGATGTCTGTAGAGAAGTTAGAGCTTGTATCAAATGCCAAAGGTTTTAAGGAAAGCTGCAGCTCAACTCACTGCCACTAAAGCCTGTGGTAGTTTCAGCACCTTTTCAATAGTGGGGGTTGGAATTCATTGGGGAGATTCATCCCCCTTCAGGTGGCCAACACAGATGGATCCTGACTACGACAAACTATTTCACTAAGTTGATAGAAGCATCCCCCACCAGGAGTGCTTCTCACAAGGTGATTATCAGCTTCCTAGAAGATATCATAGTCAGATTTGGCTGTCCCAACAAAATTGTCACTGATAATGCTGCTTCTTTCAAGTCCGAGCCTCTAATTAAGTTTTGCGAACAGTTCAAAATTTCACTGATTCACTCCACCCCCTATTATCCTCAAGGAAATGGGCTGGCAGAATCTTCCAATAAAATCCTAATCAGGCTCATCAAAAGATTGTTGGAGGACAATAAGAGGGCCTGGGATTCAAAGCTCAAATTCTCTCTATGGGCCGATCGAGTGACAACGAAAAAATCCTTGGGCACCTCACCTTTTCAACTGGTTTATGGGACGGAGGTGGTTTTTCCCACTTAGCTTGTCTTACCTGTGGCGAAGTTCTTTCAAGATTATGAAGGAGAGCCGGATCATATGGTCAGAAGGATTCATCAGATGGTGGAAGTACAACAGATCAGGGAACAAGTGATGGATGTAGCTCATAGTCGTCAGCAGAAGGTCAAACAGGCCTTTGATAGGAAGGTCAGGAAGAAGGAATTTTAAGTCGAGGATTTGGTGCTTAAGTGGGATGCACCCAGACAGGATAAGGGAAAACACAACAAGTTTGATGCCCTATGGATCGGGCCCTTCAGAATCTCTGAGGTTTTCTCAAATAACACATACAGGTTGCAGGATTTGGAGGGTGAGGAGGTTCTTAGCAGCCTGGTAAATGGGCATTTTTTGAAGGAATGTTTTGTTTGAGCCTTAGACGGCTCCTTTGTTTGTAAATATTGTCCTTTGGGTTCTTTGTTTGTTTTTATTTTTCCGCTTAGTAAATGACCCCATAGCCCAACAACAAGGCACTAGAACTGCAGATGAGTCCTTAGAGCATCACAGGGACGACTCTATCCCCCTTGGAGCCTAATGTTAACATTAATTTTCATCTTGGGCACAAGAGTATTCAAGTCTGCAAGTTACACGAGAGGCGCCCAAGCACAGCACGGAAAAATCTCGTTTCAGGCTTCCAAGGAAGTAAGGGGGTGAAATTACATTGTCAACGACCCAGATTCATCTATAGAAGCAGATCGATGGGCGGTGGAAATTAACGGTTAGCGGAGTTGCGCCAGGATTAGCGTGATGGATAGCGCCTATATTACATGCAAGACAAGTTATCATCCATCCATCCAAAGGACGCGTGGCGCGAGATCTAGTTGCGTCGGCATTTCGGCATTCAGGAGTTCGAAGGGTGATGGTTTCTCTTCACTATACATCTCGAAACCTTGAACCCTGAAACACCGAAAGCACCCAGAGTCGGGCCCACGGTCATGGCACTCGATCACAAGAGGCATAGACTTGGGAAAAGGGTGCTGGCGTGCACCATGTGATGGGACAAGCCCCAAGCCACCGACGTCATATCAGTCGTTTGATCCCGTTGGGACAGGTAGCAGCCAGATGACCTTTCGAGAATCGACATTTCAAGAGACAAGGGACCTCCCATCCACTGCGGAAGAAATCGCCGAAATGAAAAATACCGATAAGTGCCTTTGAAGCTAAGCCCATGGTCCTAGCGACCGGTCACATAAAGCGAGCCTGGTAATGGAGGTAGCCCTCTTCTAACGATGAAGGCCATCTCGACCGTTCCTCTGAAGGACACGCGGCACACATCCGTGCTTTCGCGGTTTGGTTAATCGGGATTTTGAGGAGGAAGTGCATCATGAACTCCCGGTGCCAGAAATCTCGAAGGGATTAGGACCATTCATCTGAGGACACGCGGCACAATATTTGAGCCACGAGTGGGCCACCCTGCCTGCCATATTGCTTCCACGTCGTTCCCTCCTCAGTTCAACGCCCTCTCATATCCTGCCACATCCACCCACATGGTCACTCCTCGGCTCATCATCCTCTCGCCTCCCTCCAAGTGTCTCTCCTCCTCAGTCATCTCCACCTCAGAACCTTCCACCATTCACACATACCCCTATGCTCCACGTCACCTCCACCTGTGTCCTTTTCAGACTGTGTGGCATCTTTTAGCCGATCTCACAGTTCCCACCACCGCCTCCGCAATGTTCACACCTTCACCCCCTCGTCCACATCCACCAGAGGGGTTCCCGCGTAGCAGTCCAACCATTCAGCTGATCCAGGTGGCACCAGGAGGAGACCTCCACATCCTAGGAGGCAGAGTTGACTAAGACTGTTCCTGATCCCTAGATAACAGTTATTGTAGTTGCTGGAGGTGGTTAAACATTGTCTCCGCTATAAATGGAAAGTCTAGCAGAGGACTAAAATCATGTCGATTCACCTGCAGGATAGTCAGGGGTCCGATTGCGTCTGCAAGAAGCGCATGATCCTCAAGAGTCTGCATGCACAGACTGTCAGAAGCCATGCAAATGTAATACTTTTATTGCTGTTTCTTGTTTTCGCTGCTGGGGTTTTGTTGGAGTATATGAAGGCATTTTCGCCATTTTTTGTAATCCATCAGTGGTAGAGAAAATCTCCCGATTGTAAAGTTTTAATACACTCTAGTTCTCTGGTTATGTATTTGTATGTGATATTTCTTGTTTTATGACAGACAGTTTTTCTTATTCCATCTAGTTTCATCTCTTACCGAGAAAGTTCACTATCGACTGACTCGTGTAAATGTATGTGACTGTGTTAAGGTAAAAGATTCATTTTAGCACCGTTACATTCTCCAATATTGCCTCCATTTGAGTGTAAGAAGTTCCTACATTCAAGTTTTTCTTCCACAGACTGTTAGAAGCTCGATGCCTATAGCAGCCCTCAGCTTTTCCTCATAGAAGTCTTCCCCCTACTCACCCTTCCTTACTACAACTCACTGTCTGAAGTTTGACTTAGACCTCACCTACCTGTGCATGTCCAACCTAGTTTTGGAATTAGAATGATATCGTTTTGAGTTTTCTTCCAGTTGATCACCCTCTACAAACAAATCGTGACATAAAACTGATGGGCGTCAGGCTCTGCTCCTGCTGGAATCCGGGAGTGAATTTTGACGCTAACAAGAAGTATTATGTTCTTTATTCTTTGTATATACATAGTACACCTAACAATACACTTTTGTTACAAGGTCAAGATTTAGTTGTTGAAGGCGGTTCAATTTTGTAACTGTCAGTGAGATGATTGTTTGTCTTTTTGGTTGTAGGCATGTGTGTGGAGATGAAGTGTGAATGTGTAGGTTGTTGAAGTGTGCTTCTATAGGTGATTAATGTGTGCATGCGTAGTTTTTTGAAGAGTTCACATATATTTTTTTATAGTTTTCAACCACACTCTATTGGAGTGTCTGAAATCAAGCTCTAAAACTTGGTGTGCATAGTGTTGCCTTGGACCTTCCAAGGGGATTTGCACTTTTGACTCCACAATAGGAATTGGGGAGTAAGGGTGTCTTGGTTGGAGGAGGTCAACTAAGGGAATGCATGATTTTTGGTGTGCATGAGACTATGAATCAAATACCCGTGGCTATGCTCATATCATTAACACTATATGATACAACACTAAAACTCTAATAATGTCTTAGTAAATTAAGATCTTTGTTAGACACCCAACCCCCCAAGTGTCTTTCTAGATGGGGTAATAGTATTTTTCTTTTCATTAACTCCTCGAATCCTCTTTTTGAGGGCGCCATTGTCTTATTCTCTTCAAGAGCTTTCCACAATGGTAATTTTTCTCAAAACTCAGTTGTGGATTGAAATTTATGGCCCTTTGAAGTTTTTGGCCCTTCATTGGGCCATACTTCCATACTGTTGTATGGAACCCATGTGGAATCCACGTCACCATATCGATCCAACGTGGCTTCTAGCTTGAAATCAGCGTGGTTCTAGACATATAAAATGGTTAACCCCATAACACCCTTCTTTGGAAAATCGAACGATGGAGATTCCATTAGGGTTTATATCGATGACTCACTTCCCATCACCCCCCCGCATGCTCTAGGTTTAATGAAGCGGGGGTGTGTAACCTGACCATGGTTTGGGAGAAGTTGACATGTTTCACATTGGTGCAATGTGGACCCCCTCGCCAATGTTTACCATAACTCCACAATATCCCCCCCCACAATCGATATGGAGCTAACACATGTTCTGGTGATTTCATATCAACAGAGAGTCCACCGGGTGCAATGCCCCACTTGGAAATTCCTCAGTGCGACACATGGAAACTAGGCCTCTTGAGAAATGGTACTATTTTTCCCATGGGGTCCTACCTAAGAGTGCCAAATCACCCTGACACATGGACCAACCACCACGTGACACATGGAAACCAGGACTCTTGAGACATGGTACTATTTTTCCCATGGGGTCCTACCTAAGAGTGCTAAATCACCCTGACACATGGACCAACCACCACGTGACACATGGACTCCCCACATAGATTGGCATGGGTGCACATGTCATCTTCCACTTCTAATCAATGGACCAGATCATTTCTAAGAGTACCTCTCATCGAAGCCCAACAAATTTATATGTAATGGTCGACATTACTCTCCAATTAAATCAATGGATTTAGATTTTTCTCATAGTTCGTCCCTCATTAGAGTGCTTCTTCCCCATAGTCATATTCCCCTCCGATGAACATACTCCGACCATACATGATCCAATGGATCAGATGGTCCTTGGGGTCAGATATTAATGACTCCAATCACTTCAGATACTTTACTTTCTCGGGGGTTACCGACCATCCCATGCTCTTTGATAACTTAGTGTATTGAGGGACCCACTTCGACACTCTCATTGATATATGGTTCAGGCTGTCTCTTAATAAACCTCTATGACACTTTGGCATGTTCTCATTTTTCATTGTCTGACTTGTAGATTTCATCATGTTATCATATATTTCGTCATGAAAAATTTATATTTTAGCTACAACTTATTAATAGTGTATAAACAAGTTACATCAACTACAAACTAGAGTTAATCACTACATCTAGAATTACGTGTGATTATAAAAAATTGAGAGAAACAACATCACATAAGAATACAATGTTATATGACTAACCTAACCTAAGACTAGACTAAAAATATGACCTTAATATATATAGGCACAACATCATAGAAACACAAAAGTTAGAGATCTAACAAGGCCGCTAAGGGATAGAATTAGACCTAAGAGGATTCTTTTTCCACTTTCTATTTCAAACATTATTCCAACTAGTAAAGTTGTTATGTGTTGGTGGTTTTGTAAAAAGGATTAAATTTACATAAGGAATTGTAGGCTCAAATTAATCTATATTCATAATGACATCCGTTTTTAATGTTTGAATTGACTTATTGATGGAGTAATTTTCCCTCTTCTTAAAATACTTCTTCGGAAAATATTTTTCTTGACATTTCACATGAATTTCCATAGAATATACTAACTAGATCCAAAAAAAAATGACATGAAATATGGTACTGCACATATACTATATTATCAAGGAAAAAACAGGCTACATGAAATTTCATTTGAACAAAAAATTACAAGTTAAATGAGTACATAAATAAAAAAACATGCTAACCTTGAAAGTTCAAAATCTTAGCTATGTAGATCGAGAATTGGATTTGTTCAACCATTGTGTGACGAAAAAAATAAACAACTCAAACAAAAGCCACAAATAGTGTCACAACTATAGCAATTGTGTCGCAAAGTCTCTTAAAGTCAGGTATATATAGATCGACTAGTCAACTAGTCGTTAACAGATGCTTTTTGAGATAGGAAAAATATTCGTGGAAATAGCGAAGAACGTTCGTGGCATTAGTGACTAAATTTTGTGGCAATAGCGACAAAAATCCCGTGCAATTTAAAAAACATATTCGTGGCAATAACGATGAACTTTGTGGAAATAACGACGAAAATCCCGCTCAATTTAAAAAAAAACATGAAAATAATGGAAACATGGAAAAATTTCGTGGAATAATCCACCCATATGTAGTAGTGTTGATACATTGACCCCCACATGGAATAACGTGGCATACATATCATCTTAGGGCATGGGCTCATCCATTTTGGTTGTGACACATGTCCACTATGCATAGGGTAGGTGACATCATCCTTCGCTACTCCAAGCTTACGATGGGTGGTCGGAACCCCTCCCCAGGAACCTTTCCCCATTAGGGTATTGGGCCATCGGGACTCAGTGACACCTCATCCCTTCTATGAAATTCCCCATCGATACCCGATGTATAGAGGCATAGACCCATTGGGATACTGGCATATAAGGGCTCTCGCAAATGAAAACCACACACAACAACTTCTCGGGGTTTCGGTACTATGATACCCTAGGCATTGGACTCCATCCTAAACTTTAATTACTATAATGGTGGTTGAGATCCCTCAGAATATAAATCTAATAGTTGATGTTTAAATATCCCACCCAATGTTTCTATCCGACATGGGCCTGCACTCAACTCCACCACAAACTAAATTTTGACAAGTGTCAACCCCGTGACACATAGTGGCCACACTGGCACAATACATCAACATAATGTCATCGCCTACACATGTACAAAGGATTTGGAACCCCTTGTGGGAACCCTTCCCCATCGAGTGTTGGCATATTGGGGGAGACAAAACTTACTCCAAAGGAAACTCTCTGTAATCTGGGATTCCGATATCCTGGTAAACCATGGAATCTAATCGCCAAGTCAAGGTTTCTAGGCTTGTTGGATGACGAAGATTAATCTCCCTGTCGATCTGATGGTTATTGTCCCTTCAACAATTACATAGGAAATAAAATGGGTGCTAGTTTTGGTACTTGAGCATCACTAATTTTGTTTCTCAAGTTGCTCTTACCTATCGTCCAAAGTAGAAATAATCCTACGAATAACACCAAATCGAGGAGTCACTCTTCCAAAACCATTCTCTGTTGAATGTAAGGAACAAAACGTAGGTTTGGTTGGCCTTCTACATGCAGGCCAAGAGTAAGTACAACATTTCATTCCATCCAGAAAATGTTAATCATTTTACATGAATTTGTTTCCCCTTTTTCCAGAACACCCAAAACAACTATATATATATATAAGAAAGACTCAAGTTAATCTTCTTTAACTTAGAACAATGTAGGAGGTTCAGGTGTTCACATGTACATGATAAGTACAATTACACATAGCCTACGATTGATCAACACAACAACCTATCACAAGTGGTAACTCCCCTTCAAATAAGGTCTTAAGGCCTGATAACTAAACTTTGGACAAGACACTTCCCAATTATGGTATACAACTCCAATAAGGTAAGAAATAACATTCATAACATAGAAAATCAACATTTACATTTTCAGATGTTTTGTGGAGACTTTAACTATTCAGTCTTCAGTATTAACACCTGAAATGTATATTCATACATAATCATATTACCAGAACAAGAATTCGAACCATGAGATCATTAGCAAGCAACCATAAATACATTTACATGAAATCATTCATTCTTTTACTCACTACATAGAGTATACAATTACTTATCTGAAAGATAGATAATGTTGGAAACTGTTGAAGGGTGTGCCACTTTCCACCTAACCATAAGTGCAACTGCACTAGTTACTTCTACAGCTGGCCACATCCTAGCCAGAGTATGATTCCATGAGGGGAAAGGTCCTTTTTACTCAACAATTAGTAAAGGATGAAGGTTACACTCCTTCTCCTGCAGGAACTTAGCAAACTAAGTCTTCACTCCATCAAGAAAGGGGTTCTCCTCACGCCACATAGGGCCACAACAACTAATTGATACAACACAAGGGAGGCCTTTCACTACTCAACAATTACTCAATGCCTACCCTTCTCAGTTCCTTCGTGATTTCTCAGCCAATCAACAAAATATGCATCCCTGTTTATCAACTCAATTCGAGGACTATTGTTAAAAGTTCCTACACCCCAAAAAATGCAATTTCTTCACTTCTCTCTTCTCTTGCTCAGATCCAGAAGAGTTTCTCCCCCTCTTCTCCACATAGATTTTGGTCCCCCTAAACCAACCGTGTGAATTCTCTTTCCTCCTCTTGATTTCCCTCTTTTTCCCTTTATTCTACCACAAGATTTCATGGTCAAATCCCCCAATTCGTGGGTCAGCTATGAAACTTCCATATGGGTACTTTTCCCATTCTTTCATTGATTTCTGAGAAGGACCCCCCAACTACCATCATAGATGATTTTAGGGGCTAAATTTCGTAGATGGGATAATTTTCCATGGTTTTTCCCAAAAAAAGATTAGTTAATTTCCATATTTTCTAAAAAATATTCTCCCAAATTCCATAGAATAAAGTTATTTTACCTTGAAAATCGCCAAAATTTATAGAAAATATATAAAATCCTTAGAAATTTGAATATTTTTACAAAACTATAGCCAAAAAAAATATATTTTATATATTAAGGACCAGTAAGATTAGCCCATGGTTCTACATTTTGATATAAATTTCCATCCTTAAAATCATCCCTAACTACTATCCTGAATAGTAAATAAATTTTCTGGGTAAGAGGACACTTTTGGGTTTGAACATTTTTAATTTAGTAGGATATTTCTTGGCAGGGGTCATCTCAACCAGTAATGGTTCCCCTCACCATTCCCTCTCATGGCATCATAACCTGTTTAGGAAATCCCTTGAACAATTATTCAACATTTTCCTTTACATATAAATATATATTAATAACATAAATATTTACATCACATCCTTTAACAAAGGTTACTTGTCTTTGAAAATTCACACATAACCAGTTTATGCATAGTTTTGGAAATAATAGAAATTATATTTACAAACTGGGGGAAATAGGGGTATTACAATCCCCTCCCCCTTAAAGGAACATCATCCTCAATGTTCTATTTTCCCCATGTGATCTCTATGTACAACAAAGAACAAAAATGGGTATGCTTGTTTCATGGCATCCTCCATTTCCTAGGTGGCTTCATTTGGGCCAAAGTATTTCCATTGCACCTTGATTTGTGCAATGGTTCTGTTCTTGAGTGGGATCTCTTTCTTGTCTAGTATAAATTGTGGTTTTGGAAAGAATGATCCCTTTGGTTCCACCTAGATCACAGACCAATCAATTATATGGTTAGAATCATGTATATATTTCTTCAATAATGAAACATGGAAAAGATTATGCTCTTTCACCGTGGGAGGTAAAGACAATCTATAGGCTACAGGTCCCACTCTATCCAAGATTTCAAAAGTTCCACAAAATTGAGGTGCTAGATTCGCACAAGTTCCCATTCTCAAGGAACTTCTTCTGGGTTTAATTAAGAGATACACATGATCCCATACTTTGAACTCTCTAGGAGTCCTATTTCTGTTTGCATAAAATTTTTGTCTATCCTGAGCTACTTTCATATTTTGTTTTATTTGAATTACTTGTTGTTCCATTTATTTTAGAATATCTGGGCTAAGTGTAATTATTTCCACTTGGCTGTCTCAACTAATTTGAATTTTGCATTGTCTTCCATAAAAACCTTAGATGGACTCATTTTCATTGACTTTTGATAGTCATTGTTGTAGGCAAACTCTACCGATGGTAGATATTCTTCCCATTTCTTGGGATGATGCATCACATGAATCCTTAACATGTCCTCTAATACCTGGTTTACCCTCTCTGTCTACCCATCTGTTTGATGGTGGTAGGCTGTATTAAATAGAAATTTTTTCCCAAAGCCAACAAATAGAGACTTCCAAAAATTTGAAGTAAATTTAGCATCTCTATCTGCTATGATTACCTTAGGTATACCATGTAACCTAAATATTTCTCTCATGAAAATATTAACAATATCTATTGCCTTGCAAGTTGATTTTATAGGGATAAAGTGAGCAGCCTTGCTCACCTTATCCACAACTACCATAATTGCATCTTTTTGTCTAGCTGATTTAGGTAATCCTATGTCAAAGTCCATGGAGATGGTTTCCCATTTCCATTATGGAATTTCCAGGGGAAGCAACAACCTTTGCTAGATGCTTGTGCTCCACTTTAACATACTGACATTCCAAACATTTAGCTCAGTAATCAACTGTTTCCTTTTTCATTCCTGGCCAATAAAACAATTTCTTACTAGCTATTACCATCTTTGGATAACCAGGATGACCAATATATGGTATTTTATGTAGTTCATCCATGATGAACATATTCAAGTCATCATAATTTGGAATGTACAACCTTCTGTTGAGGGGTACTAAATCCCTTTAACTCAACAGTAGGAACCAAACTTGCCACCGAGGTCTAATTAGACTCTGCAGTGTTTAATGGTGGAATGGTTCTCCATATCTTGCGATCCGACCAATTAATCGATGGGATTTACGTAGTGATTGACATGATGTCTTCTTGTGAAAGCTCCTCCTTCAATTTGAACATTATCTTTTTGTATTTTCTCTTATAGGTGTGTCCGATACAAGATAAATGCTAATATAAACCAACTAGGTGACAAAGGGGAAATGATTAATTACTGAAGAAGGATGAGCTTGGGATAACCCTCATGCTCAAGCATGCAGACAATGATTCTTAGACATATGAAAATCCTAGTACTAATACATCAACTTGCTGGCATTTCATTTATTGACTGAGATACAATTTATAAGAAGAGAACATACATACAAGAAAATAATGGCAAGAAAAATAGTTTCCTTAGCTCTAATAACCCATCACACATTAACACAACGATTTGTTTACATCATTAGAGGCAAGAATTATAAAAATATTGAATAAGATAACTTATCAACAGATTCAAAAACTCTTACTCATTAGCACATCCATTCATGAGATAAAGTCGAAAGTAATTCCTCCTTATGATCCAATCATACACGCTTTTGATGAAATACATAAACTTGTCTCTAGTCCTAAACATGACTTCTCAAATCAAGGTAGCTCCGAAATAGTTCTTTACAAATCCAAAAAATGAGGGTCTTTTCCAAAACCATCGACCCTTTCTAACAGGTCGATCCTCTTATTTACAACAAATTATTAACTAAAAATAACTAAAAGTGCAAGCTAAGTAAAACAAAACATCACCACATGGCGCTTTCATTTCTTAGTCTTCTAAAAGTCATCAAATGGTTTCACTTGAGTGGATGACTCTTCTCATACTTCGACCATTTGAAGAAGAGTTCCTTGCATGTGTTGGCATACGAGAATCTATGTTGGTCCATAGGGGCCAAAAGGATCTCCTTTGTCTCCACTACCCATGCTCGATACTTGAATACTTTAGCACTTAACTCTTGTAACACTGTCTGAGCCTTGATCCGGTGATCCATGAACTGTTGTACTTGACCTGGTGCCATGTTCACCATCTTTCTATCTTTGAAGTCCACGATGAGTCTTGTTTGGCATGTAGTTTGACTATGTCATGCAAGTCGACAAAGTCCTCTGGTGTGCCGAATTCTGGGAGGTCGATGTTTCTCATTGCCTGATTGATCTTTGTCACCCTCCTTTCATAATCGACCCATTTATCTTGGATCTTCTGATGAGGTGCTTGTGCCATTTTCACCCAGTATTTGGCCAACTTCCTTATGCAGTCGATGCTGCTATCCCTTAGTACCCAAATGTCGTGCTCTTTGGCATCTCGGACCTGTTGAAACGTGCTGATGTAATCGATCCTTTCCACCGCTTGGTGTGATTTCTCATATGATATTTCCATGTCCTTGCATGTTTCCAGTGCCATAAGGTTGTCTTCTTGGAAATCATCTATCTCTATAGTGAAAAGGTGCTGCTCATTTGTGAATTTATTGTAGGCATCTTGGAATTCGCTTCTCAAGAACACCATGGCCTACATGGAGTCTTGATAATATTTTTCCAAATGGTGCAGATGCTCCAACTCCTTTAGTGAAACGACCAACTCCTCTTCATATTTATTCGCTCTATCTAGGGTGGCATCTGTGATTTCCATCCCTACACCAATGCCCAATGCACTTTCGAGCATTGACTCGTATCTATTTTGTAAATGCTCATTTAATTGTAATAAGCCTTAGTGGTAGAATGTTTGATTATGATGTGAAAGCACTAAAGTAGTCTCCATGTATAAATGTATGTAATCTATACCCAAATGTGGTTGTTGAGAGTTGTTGAAGAATATTTTATTTTGTTGATGAAGAATTGTTGAGAGCTGCAAGAACTCTTTGTAAAGGTTTTGCTGAATGAATATAATAGAGGGGATTTGCTTCAAATTTTGAGCTTTCTTATCTTCGATTAATTGGGTAATGTTATTTTATTTTATTTCTATGTTTTATATTCCTGTGTGTGTAATTCATGGTTAATTGAATGAACCTATAGTGTTCTATAGGTTTCAATTGTTTCTCTTCTGAAAACTAGTGCAAGGAATGCACAATAGCCATGCAAGGAGCACGAAGGGATAGTCATTTTCAAACTTAGTAGCTCAGAAGAGATAACACTAGCCATGCCAAGCGAGTGCAAAGAGTGAACATATACTCAATGGAGTATAAAATATCCAAAAAATTCTTTCAAGGTGTACACATGGCCAACACTTATCTAGGTGTTGAAAGAGTCTTAATGGAGACGAGTGCAAGGAGTTCGCAGGAGGATTTTACAAAAATATTCAAGTTTTCAGTGTAACACAAGGTGTGCATTGGAGACCCAAATCATTTCGAGTGATAAAGCTCAAGAGGAATAGAAAAAATAAATCCTTTTGGAGGAGGAACCCTTTTATTTTCGAGGTCGAGTGGATGATATCAACCCGAGGAGGATTTAAATCTCTCCTAGCCATTAGATTTGGGAAAGGAGCGTGAGAGATAACCCTTGAAGTCCTTTGGACTTCATGCATTTAGAGATTTAAGTAGGTTTTGTGGAGGAGACAAATTTACCGAAGTCTCAGGATCATGAGTGAATCAGGACCGTCCATTTGGGAGGACACATGTCCAAAGATCCAGTGTAGTTCACAAGTACGACTATCGATAGAGTTGGGGTGTGAAAGAAAAAGTGTGTGGAATTCCCGAAGTTTCGAAGCCCAAAATAGATCCTAACCATTGGAAGAAGAGCCACGTGTCAAACAATATTGTAATTCAGAGATCTGGTACTCCAAAAGAAATTGGGTGTGAGGTTTCTTGGGTCGAGGACTCCCAAAGGTCAGAGTTGATATCGATCTCCCATCTATGAGGACATGTGGACCGCTAATCATAACCATTCATGAGTTTTCCAGTTAGACACTCGAGAGGATTTAAGTTGTTGTGTTGTGGAATGTTATGAAGCCCAAAGTGTGGAGTATAGATCGGTCGTCGATCTGAGGTGAGTGTTGGCCGTCTGATTCATGAGTTCAGGGTAGTTGTGTGTGGGAATCGGTAAACCTCCCAAAGCGTGGAGGCCTGAAACACATGTGAGTCATAGATATAAGCATACGCTAAGAGCCGTTGATCCTTGTTTTTATTCGACCATTCACATATTCGACGATCAGGAAAATTGTGATTTGTTATTGTTGGAGCTCCTGAAGTCTGAAGTCCAGAATTCTTCATTGAGTTGAAATTCAAGCCATGATTTTGGCCCGTGGTCCCATGGAATACTCCGCTGGAGTATTAAGTCCCCCACGAATGTGATTTTACATGGAGGGAAAAGAAACAAGAGTTGTGGAGAAGGAATTCAAGGGTTCAACAAGAGCTCGAGAGTTGATTCGGCTCCTTACTGTAAACAATACTTAGACCAAGAGGTCATGCAATCCCCATGAGGTGGTAGGGGTTTTCATCAAGTGGTGTCAGAGCATAATTTTTTCTATAGACAACAAAACAAGGAATAGAATTTTCTGATATCATCAAGTGGTATTGGGAAGGGTATTGAGCTCTGTGTGAGAAGAAAACTTAGAACCATGTCGCCAAGAAGACACAGAGATAGACCAGTGGTCAATGCAACCATGGAAGAAGAAATGAGACAAATTCGTGTAAGGTTGGACACCATGGAGACAATGTAGAGAAGAGCACCTGATGCTGGTGACGTCAGTGAATATGAAAATTAATATGTATAAGCTGAAGAAGGTGCATAAGAACAAGCAACATAGGAGAGATTGCTGAGAGCTGTTGTCAAGTTGGAAACCAGAGAAAAAATGGAGGTCCCAATGTATGAAGGAAATTTAAATGTATAAGAATTGCTTGACTAGGTGAGTGCTTTAGATACGTACTTTAATTATGAGGAGATTGATGATGAAAAAAAAATGAAGCATGAGGTAACCAAATTGAAGGGAAATGCAACGTTATGGTGGGACAAATTGCAAGCTGACAGAATATGAAAAGGTAAGTCCAAAATAATTTTTTTGGATATAATGGTAGCTAAATTAAAGGCTAAGTTCATACCCAAGGACTATCAAGTAAATATATTTAGAAATCTACATAATTTGAGAAAGAAGGGTTTGTTGGTGAAAGAGTATAGCGAATAGTTTTACAAGATGAACATAAGAGCATGACATAGAGAGAATGATGAAGAAAAAGTTACTAGGTACATTAATGGCCTGAGGTATGAAATCTAGGATGAGATCAACATGATGACAATGAGAACTATGGAAGATCCTTAGCAGGTATCCCTAAAATCAGAAGAGAAGTTGGAAAGGAAACAGAGCCAAAGGAACATAGGAAAAAGTCCTAATAGAGGCAAAGAAACCGCCAGAGAAAAGTCCCATAAGCCTAGAGCAGAAACTGTAAGATATTGTATTCAGACAGAAAGAGGAGGAAGTTCTATAGGAGGAAATTATGGAGGAATAAAATATTTTTCAAAAGGAAGAGGAAGAGGCAGAGGAGGAGAAGTGAAGTGTTATTCCTGTGGAAAAACAAGGCACATGTGTTGGGAATGTCCCGAAAGGAAAAATAGAGGAGCTGGAAAAACTCACATTTTTGAAGCACAAAAGAAGAATGTGGAGACAAAGATGAAGGAAGAAGTGACAAAAGAAGGAAGATCACTTATGATGATGAAAGTACTTGTAAATCCAGAAAAGGATATGCGAGAACCAGTCTAAAGGAAAAGTTTGTACAAAAATCCTTGCAAGATGAGAGATAGGGTATGCAAGGTGATCATAGACAGTGGAAGTACTGATAACTTGGTATCCATAGAGATGGTGGAAAAGCTAAAACTGGAGACAACTGCACATCTGAATCCGTACAAGGTATTGTGGTTGCAGAAAGGACATTAGGTCATGGTAAGTTGAAAATGCAAGGTTGAGTTTAAGATAAGTGGTTATAAAGATGGAGTTCTATGTGATGTCATACCTATGGATGTTTGTCATGTTCTTTTTGGAAAATTGTGGAAATATGACAACAATTTCATACATGATGGGAGAAAGAACACTTATACCCTTGAGAAGGATGGGTGTAAACATATGTTCTTTCCAAATGAAGATACATGAGTCAAAGAGGAAGCTAGTCCAAGTATACTTCTCACGGGGGGGAAGGAACTCTTGAAAGAAGTCAGGAAGGAACATGAAATGCAATTTTTTGTTTTAGGTAAACTGTAAGACGAGAGTCATTATTACAAGAAATTCTATGAATGATTTTCCTGTAGAAGTACATGATTTATTATATGAGTTTGTTGATATTGTGGTGGATGAGTTAACTCACTCTTTACCACCCATTAGGAGTATCAGTCACCATATTGAACTTATTCTAGGAGCAAGTTTTCCAAATAAAGCAGTGTACAAATTAACACCTCAAGAGAATGAAGAAGTCAAGAATCAAGTCCAAGAGCTTTTGGATAAGGATTTGATCAGAGAAAGTTTGAGCCCGTCTACAGTATCAACTGTGTTGACTCCAAAGAAATATGGAGGATGGAGAATGTGTATAGATTCTAGAGCCATCAACAAGATAACCATTGAGTATAAATTTCCTTTACCCATAATGGATGATTTATTGGATTGCTTGAGTGGATATAGTTATTTTTCCAATTTAGACTTGAAGAGTGGTTATCATTAGATCAGGATGAGTGAGGGAGATGAATGGAATAAAACTTTCAAGACGAATGAAGAATTGTATGAATGTTTGGTTATGTCATTTGTCTTAAAAAATGCCCCAAGCACATTTATGAGGTTGATGAATGAAGTACTCAAAGAATTTATTGGTAATTTTGTGATTGTTTATTTAGATTAAATTTTAATCCTCAGTTAAAATGAAGAGGAGCGTTTGAGACATTTAAAGATGGTGTTGAGGAGACTACAATAAGAGAAGTTGTTAGTGAATTTGAAGAAATGTTCTTTCATGAAAACATAACTCATATATTTGGGATTTTCAATATCTTCAAATGATTTGAAGATGGATCTAGAGAAGGCGAGGGAAATAAGAGGTTGGCCTTCTCTAAGAAGTGTGTTCAAAGTAAGAAGTTTCATGGATTGGAGAGTTTTTATAGGAAATTCATCAGGAATCTCAGTAGCATTTGCGCACATATACTGGACACCATAAAGAAAGAGCATAAATATTTTAATTGGACAAAAGAAGCTGAGAAAGAATTTAGAGTGTTAAAAGAAAATATAACAGGACAACCTATTCTAGTTCTGACATATTTTAGGAAGACATTTCAGGTTAGGTGTGATGCTAGTGGAGTGGCCATTGGCGCAGTTTTAATTCAATACAATAATCTTGTTGCTTATTTTAGTGAGAAGTTGAATGATGTTAAGAGAAAGTATTCCACGTGTGACAAGGAATTTTATGTTGTGATTCAATAGTTGAAAAAATTGAGGCATTATCTTATTCCGAAAGAGTTTGTTTTATATTCTGACAATCATGATTTGCAGTTTATAACCAAGAAAAATAAATCGAACTAGAGACATGACAAATGGGTAGAATTCATGCTGAATTTTAGTTTTTTTATCAAGCATATTAGTGGAAGTGCTAACAAAGTTGCAGATGCTTTGAGCATGAGATGTTTGATCTTGCAAGAACTTCTAGTGGAGACCTTAGGATTTTAACACCTCAAGGAGATGTATCAAGAAGATCCATACTTCAAAGAATCTTATGAAGCATGTGAGAACCCTTTGATAAGGGACATAAATCAGTGGGTGGAATATCTGATCCAAGGTGTAATGTTATTTAAAGGAAGTCAGTTGTGCATATCAAAATGCTTAATGAGGGATAACTTGTTAAAGGAAAAGCATAGTGGAGGTTTGACTGGACACTTTGTCTATGATAAAACATACATACAATTGAGATCTTTTTATGATTAGCCAGACATGAGGTCCGATGTGAAGAAGTTTGTAGACAGATGAAAAATCTTCTAGTATTCCAAAGGAAAGTAGCATAACACTGGATTGTATCAACCATTTCCTATTCCAGACAGGCCGTGGGATGCTATAAGTATGGACTTCGTTATGGGATTACCAAGAAACCAGAGTGGAAATGATTCAATCTTCATAGTGGTCGACCTATTTTCAAAGATGGAACATTTTATTCCATGTCACAAAACCAACGATGCTACTCACATAGATAATTTGTTTTTCAAGGAAATTGTGAGATTGCATGGATTTCCAAGGAGTATAGTTTCA
>JZKD02S1595476.1:166349-181595 GCA_000966675.3 Picea glauca
CTAGTCAATAATGGGGACATTGCACTACAATTTTGTGGTTCTAGAGATCAACTTGCTGATATTTTCACCAAGCCACTAGGAAAGTCAGTTTTTGACTTCCAGAGACAGCACTTAGACATAGTTAGTGCTGCTGATTGTAACTGTTGAGTCTAAGAGGGAGTGTTAAATATATTGTACCCTCAACAGTATGACCGTACACTGCCAGCTGTATTGGACAGTTGTACTTTCTATTTTTGTCTTGCTTGAGCATATATAGCTCAACCATCTTACATTGTAAGGGTGATCTTCTGAGTTCTGTACTTCTTCATACATTTGAATATACTATTCTTTTCTCTCTGCATTTCTCTGTCCTTCACAATTTATCAAACAAATCAAAAAGGTATTATGACTGGAAATAACTCCAATGAATAAATGAAGGATTTTTAAAGACCTTGGCTAATCTCATTCTGTAAATACTTACCTGCTCTTCAAAAACCACTTCGTCGGTGGAATTATTTCACAACTCGCGATCTGCATAATCGTCATCTACTAACACAGCTTCTTTTCCAGTTTTCTGGCAAACCTAAGGAGGGCGGTACAATTTTCTCTATAAAATATGCCGAGGTGGATCTACCCTAACAACCAATCTTTTACTAAACCCTATACCAGGGATATCAGACCATTCACACCAATAGACTGAAGCATCCATTGCATGTTCTTCAGTGTCTCTCTTTGTTGGATCCATATCTTCCCCAATTCATAGAATGGACATTTACGAATGCATAATACCTTCTCTCTCATCATGTATATGTAAAGTTGTTTGTCACTAATTTGGATCCTTCAAGAAATGGATTAAATGTGATCTGATCTAATGGCCAAGTTATATTTGAGATCTACTTGCAGATTTATTTTCCAAATTTATTTTATATTTATCTTTTAGATCTACAATTCTATGTTTATTGGGTGATACAACTAGGAATTGGTTCCACGGATCGCACATGTAATTGGTTTCAAGGATTATATATATAGTTATCTCTTGTAAGGTGTCTGCAAATTTTTATGACGTTTAATGTTTTGTATTACATATATATTGTATTGTTATTTATTGAGGAATAGTTGTTTGGTTTCATGGATCACACATGTAATTGGTTTCACGGATTATATATGTAGTTATCTCTTGCAAGGTGTCTGTAAATTTTTATGATGTTTAATGTTTTGTATTACAGATATATTGTATTGTTACTTATCCAAGAGTACTTGTAAGAGTTGTGTTAGAGTGATAGTTATTTGAAAATTAAAGAATATTATAATCTAGACTCTTGATGCCTGGAATCCACCCAGAAGAAAAGTGGAGAAAATCTGAATGGGCAGACATCTTGAAATGTCCCTCACTTAATATTAATTGATTGCAGAATGAATAAAGAAAACTTATATTAATTTGGTGTTAGTTGAGTATTTTAGGGTTCTATGATATGCAAATCCATGTATAAAATCTTAAGCAAAAATATTTAATAATGTATTGTATTATTGATATAATGTATTGTTATTTATTCAGTTATAAGAGTGGTATTCGAGTGATAGTTATTTTAAAATTAAATAAGGTATTTTCTTTTCTTTGAAATTAAATTAATAATAATAATAAATTTTATAAATAAAAATATTTGGTTATTTAAATGTACTCTTAAAAATATTAAAGCATAAACATAAAATGACAACAAATATTATACCAACATGTCTATATGAAATACTAAAACCATCGTTTTCATGAATATTTTTATGTTTTTTTGTATGGTTAAAATCTACCATAATTAGTAACATATCCTTCCTACTCATGGTTTAAATAAGCCTCAATAATTATCTACTTATTTATATATAGAGACACTAAAACAAAGTTGACAAAGTCTAATTTAACAATTATTAAGAGTTTTTAAAGTCCGAAATTTAATAATTATAAAAAGTTTTCTAAATAGCATTCTTGCATTTTCTTAGTGCTAAACTTATCAAGTAAAATTCTTCATCTTACTATGTATTAAAATTAATAACATTATGAATTTTTAGTCATAGTGGATATTATGTTCTTTAGTGTTTTCTATCTTTAATAATGTTAAGAAGGAAGTATAATAATATTAGGATTTATACCATGTCTTTATGTTTATAAATTCATTTTTGGAAACTAATTATATAATTAAAATTAAAATTATTTATCTTTTGTTTTGACACATTTTATAAATGATTATTTTGTTCATTAACTTAAATTGTTTAAAATCATAATAAAAATACTAACTTACAAAATACAAGTATGATTCTAAGTTTGATTCCATGTAATATATCGCACTAGAATTTCGGTAGAAGCTCTTGAAGGTATAGCTGGAGGACACTATGCAGGCAAAGCTACCGCGCAGAAGCTATTATGTGTAGGATTATGGTGGCCAATAGTCCATAAATATGCCAAGGAATATTGCTAGAAATGTGATGTTTGTTAGAGGGTTGGAAAACCCAACAGAAAGGATGAGATGCCTCGAAGACCACAAGTAACTCTGTAGGTATTTGAAAAATGGTAAATATACTTTGTTGGACCAATCAATCCATCAACAAAAAGGTCTGTAGATAGATATATCATTACTATGACTGAATACTTAAAAATATGGGAAAAAGCAGTATTAGTCAAAGACTGTAGTGCAGAGACAACATCAAACTCCTTGTTTGAGAAAGTGATCACTAGATTTGGATGTCCAAGGATTTTGATGAGTGACCAAGGCACTCACTTTATAAAAAATACCATCAAGGCTATGGCTGAGGAGTTTGAAGTCTATCACCAGAAGAGTACACCATACCATCCTCAGGCAAATGGAACAGTAGAAACCTTCAATAAGATATTGGAAAATGCTCTGACCAAGATCTTCAATGTCAACAGGGATGATTGGGACTTGAAAATACTAGCAGTACCATGTGCATATAGGATAACATGTAAGAATTTGACATGACATACACCATTTAGATTGGTGTATGGGAATGAAGCAATAGTAACATTAGAAGTTTTGGTACCCAGTCTATGCATAGTAGCAATTACCAACATGATAGAAACAGGCGCAGTACAGGAGAGGTTAAGTCAAGTGATGGAAATGGAAAAGGACATGATTCTGGCAGGATTTCACCAGGAAGTACAGAAAGAAAGAGACAAATCCTGACATGATAGACATATTAAGAAGAAGAGTTTTAAGGAGGGAGACCTAGTCCTTCTCTATGACAATAAATTTTTTCAACATCCTGATAATTTTGGAATGCATTGGCTATGTCCCTATGAAGTAAATACTATCACAGATGGGAGATTTGTGCAGCTAAAAGATTTGGATGGAACAAAACTCAAAGGAATGATCAATGAGATTCAACTGAAAATGTACAGGGACAATCGACCTCCTAATTCTTAAAAGACACAATGTAGTGAGAAAGGAATGTATATAGTGTACTATAGCAGATATTAGGACAAAAAAATGATAAAAAGAAATAAAAAGGAGAAAAAGAAGAAAAAATAAATAAAAAAATAGAAAACGGAAGAAAAAAAAAAAAGACATTGAAGTTGACTAAGCCATAAGAAAGCACGGAAAAAAGTTGCATGCAATACTTACCGTGACAAAAATCAGAAGAAAGCACGTAGGAAAAATTACACTCGGCGCAAATGCACGCAAAAAGTGAAAAATAAATATGATCGGGTCTATAAAAGGTGGAAAGCACATGCTTATTCAACACTTAGCGATTTTTTAGCACATAGCGAGAAATAGAGTGCATTCCCTAGCTAGCATTTTATGCAGAAGAAAGAAAGTGTGTGAATTCGAGAGAGGATGATCCCACCAAAGTTTGGCACACTAGGCCAATACGTTTGGGTTACTCAGCAGGGAAAAGGCGTAAGGAAATAATGCCACAACCCGAGAATGTGGTCAAGCTAGAAGATGTTACCACCTCGGACACAGAATAAATAAACACAACACGGGTTGAGGAAGAAACATCGACAATGTAGCAAGGAGAAATAGGGCAGAGCTCTAGGGCTCGGAATGGTATCCCAAACCCTAACCCTGAGACACCTGCGAAGCCCGACGAAACAATGGGACCACGACAGTACCATGAAGGCGAGGAAGTGTTGGTCGAAGATATCACCGACCAATTGGAGTCCGAAATGGAAGAAGAGAATGCAGACGTAGCAGAGGTAGACCCATCTGCCGCGGGACAAAAAATAAAGGTGCTAGACACCGTGGATGTTACACTCCCATATCTCCCAAACGCAGTGATTGTTGTGGATGATATGCTAGGGAAGGTACCAAAACTCAGGTACACAAACCATGATGTGCGCAATGCAGCCAAATTCCTATATTTTACTAAGGAAATTTATTTAATAAACACAGGGGAATTTGGACCCCTTGGAAAACCCATAATGGATATCACGCAATGGATAACGGGGCTCTACAACTCGGGCATCATGAACCTGTTGGATATACCACATGTCAGGCGTGGTAAGAACGCCGGGCTCTGCATTAAACAACTAGTCACCCGCATACACAGAGGAATCCTATGGATGTACATGCAAGTAAAGATAGATGTGGCACTAATTTCCAAAATCACAGGACTCCCTACATTCAACACACATCCAGAGGAATACTTGGATAACAAGGTGTGCGAGAAAGAAATCGCAGAGCTAGTTAAAGCGTAGTTTGACACCAGTCGGGGTAATAGGGGAATTGTAATCAAATATATCAATGATAATGCAACAAGGTTCACCAACACGATTATGGCTTGGAAACTGTTGAGTAAATTCCATAAAGAAGAAGCGCTCACAGGCATTATTTCATTAGTCAAATAGTGCATGAAAGGGGTAATGTTCAGTTGGGCACCACACCTATTGAATAAGATTTTGATAGATTATAGAGACATGCAAGACAATAGAACTGAGTTCCATTACTCCTGGTTGATCATCCTTATTGCTTGGTAGGATGGCAAGAGCCAAAGTTTTCACCTTTCCTGGATAGGAAAGAGAAATGTTATGCGACTAGATATGAGTCCCTCTGGCAAGCCAAGGACAAAAAAACGCAACAGGAAAACAACATAGTTTTTTCAATGCTGCTAGAAGAGATACAACAACACACAACTAATGTGTGACACATGCCTATGGAGGTATTCTAGGAGAAAGAGGGGATAACCAAGTTCAAGGCATCAAGGCACCACATGTGGATCCAAGCCATAAGGGATCCAAAGAACACATGGATAGAAATGCAGTACCGCGTCACCAAAGACAAAGTGGAATGGATAATTAAAGGTTGGCCTACACAGTGGGAGCTACCATAACAAAACTAGCCATGATGATAGGCATGCCACAATCCTCCAGGCCTAAGGACAAGGCTGAAGCAGGCTCTTTGGCGAGAAAAAACAACAGAACTGATAGTACTAGAACGACTATAGTGCAAAATCATCCAACCGGAAGAAGTGTAGTACCAAAACGACCACGGAGGACAACAACAACCATAAGGACAGGAAATCAGCCACAGACTGAAAAAAAGGATACTTCATAGGCTAGAGAATAAAGGACCCAAGTTACTACAAGTGGGTTACATCCCTCACATCCAACACAGGAAAAAGAGGCACGCAAGAAAAGGAAATATGACACAGAGGACCCAGACATCACCCTGGCAGAGGATGATGCATAGTTAGTCACAGACAAGGTCTAAGATATGGGGGAATAAGTGGCCCACATTGTAGAAGCACAACGAGAAGATATCATGGCCAACTTCATATAGGTCCATGAGAATATACAACAACTATGGAGCCAAGCAGCATCACAGGCCACAACAGAACAATAGGAAAAGACACAGTGGCCACCTATGCAGAAAGAAGGAGAGGAGACAGTGTAGTTCATAGTCCATGCCAAGGAGACATTTACGATCACGCATAAAATGATAGGATTGGATCAAGATAATACACAGAAACCCTTGGGGGATGTGGAAAAATTGGAAGTTGTCATGGTACAAATACCCACCAAGGAACTATACGGACTCCAGGCTAGTGTCATACAAGAAGTGAAGTCCAGGACCCACGCAGATGAAACAAAATTGGAGGTGGGTAAAGGAATCGTTGAAATGCTACAAATCACATGCGACCAACTAACCTTAGAGAAAGAGGAGGAGAAAGAATGCGTAGATAAATTAGAACAGGGATTAACAACAGTTTATGATTGCATCCCAGACAATGCGTAAGCACCGCAGAGGAGTGCAGAAGAGAAGATCAACATAATCTCACAAACAATTGATAGATACAAGCAGGAAATTGAGGATCTCAAGGAAAGGCTCAACTCTACGACCCCTCCTGAGGTCCGAGAACAAAGAGAATAGGAATATTCACTCTATATCTCTAAGATGGAGAAATAATTTAGTGAAGTAGAAGAGTTGTACAACAGAATAATGCAGATATGGACTATTCTCAAAGAAGACAAAAAGGTTCAACAGTGGGACCAGGAATAGGAGAGAATTAACATTGTCATAGAAGAACTCAAGCAACGCCACACAACAGTGAGCATAACAGAGTGCTTGAAGGGAACCCAAGAAATTAAGACTTTGCAAACAGAGTTGAAAACAACACAGACACTGAAGCAAGAAAGACAAGATGAATTGGAACCCTTCCAAGAACAAGCATCACAGATGATTGCGCAGTTGGAAGAAGAGAAGACAAGTAGATCACATGCACAAACCGAGAGAGAAAAATTAATGTAGGAGGAGATAATAGCACAGACAGTAGAGGTGCTAATAAGATAAGTTGCGCAGATGAGGGGAAAAGGAAAGGAACTAGAAGAAAAGTTCCTTAGTTTGGACAGGGTAGTTCAGGGAGCGCACACCACCTGAGTGGATCAGGATGAGCCACATGTCAATGTTGGGGGCCTATTGGGCGTAGGCCTATTTTGAGAAGGAAAGTTATTTTTGAGTGCATGACTAATTTTGGATAATAACAACTCACGGGAAAAGTAGTATGCACGAGGAAAAGAAACATGCAATAGGAAAAGCAACATGCATAAAAAGAAGGAAAAACAACATGCAGGAGGAAAAACAACGCGGCGTGCAAGTAGGAAATCCTAACCATGATAGGGTTAGGGTTTTTGATAAATATTGTAATGACTATAAGAATGTAAAATAGTATAAATAAGAACATAGGAGTTCTATGTTATGAGTTTAGTGGTTGTAAGATGGTTTTTGTTGAGGTTCAGTGGTTATTATGATTGTAATAATGTTATAGAAGAGTCAAGTAGGAAATATTTTGAGGGTTAGGTCACAGGCTGAGGAGCATAGTGTGATCTAGTCTTCCTCACACAGGTTCCTTAACCTCATCAAGCTTGTATGATAGGGGATGTAATGTTTGCAATGCCATATTTTGCAGCAGACTGAATAAAAAGGAAGAGAAGCCAAATCTTTGTGGATGTATCCCAGGAGGGGGTGAACCACGATAAAACTTGTGTCCTATGTGATGTTTCTTGTATGTTTACATTCTGTTAATGATGAGTTTATGAATGAATGGTTAAGCTAGATGTATTAGAATGCATGCATGAGACTAAAGATGAATAGATCCTTGAAATACTTGAATGAATTACAAGATTAATGCATGAAGAAGATAAAATACACTCCCAGATCCCCACTCATTCCTAGAATGCAAGCACTTGAGAATTGTAGTCACCCATAAAGATATCTCGGGTGACACTACGCAGTGCACTCTGTGCGTTGTGTTGCCTTCTAGTTTACCAGGAGGGTCGATAGTTTTAGAAGGTTTTGTTGGAAATCTGTTGAGATCCAAACCTGGGTCAACCCAAGAAGTGAAAGAAATATATAAACCAACACTAGAAAAAGTATAAATACACCTCATGGATTTATTCATATAAACACACTCACAAACTTATTCATTGATAATATATCTTGTGATCTAGTGAATTGTTATGGTTTACTGAATGGTTTAGTGTATGCGTATGGTCTATATTGGAATTTTTGTGAATACGATGGGAAGTCTGAGGCAGAGAAGAAGGTGCGGGAAAAGTATGAAAGTTTCTAAGCTACAGAAGGAAAGGGTTTTTGAAAAACCCTAATTATTGACATCCTTGCGAGTTTAAAAATATCTGTCAAGTGAGGCATCCTTACGGTTCAGCTAGTGTCTATCTACCAAGGCACTAGTAAATTTAGGATAAATGCTAATCCCAGGTCCCTGAAGTCTAAAGCATGTACACATGTCATCATTCTACAGGTTCAGGTCAACTACATTAGTTCTTGTATGTTTTTGTGCTAGTTTTGATAGTTAGATTTGCTTATGATCTGTTGAATGCTTGGGGAATTCTTGGTGTGTTGGTTGTGGTACTTGGATATGGTATATGTTGATTGGTTGGCTAAGTGAGAAGAAATATTATGTATGATACAATACTAATATGGTTTCCTTTAGTTCACACCTTTGATCTACTTGTACTTGATTGAGGGATATTCATGTTGTATGGTGATGTATGCATGAGGGGCATGCATAGTTTCTTTGAGATGCTTCATTGATGACATGGTACATATCTAAGTATGGTTGATGATATGGTATATGGTTGAGAAAAATTCCATGGTATATGGTGTATGTTATATGGTACATAGTATGGTATAGGTGTAATATTCCAAGACCGAGCCCCAATTGTAATTATGAATGTAAATATGTTTTATAGGATGGTGAGCCAGGTTATTATAGGCCATAATGCTTATGTGATTATTAGGATAGAGAGCCTATATGATAAAGGCCAATGAGCCTATTTTTATATATGTAAATACTCATATCATTAATAAATTACATCATTGTGAGAACTCCCAAAGTTAGAAGTTCTAGAGGAGATCCCAGTCATTGACTGTGGGAGAAGCAAGAGTCATTGATCTCATTTTTGACATTCGACAGTTCGGAGGTATTTGCATTGGAGTTACGTAAATTCTCGAAGCCTGAAGCTCCGGAGCCTAGGAGCATCAGAGTAGTTCGCCAATTCGGCATTTGGGTGATTCGTGTTGTTGCATGGTCAGAAATCCTGAAGCCCGAAGCACCAAAGTAACGTAGTGCTGAACTGCTAGTTTGGAAGTTCACCACTTTGGCATTCAAAGGGAATGTAGTGTTATTTTTGGAGGTTCTCTGAAGCCTGGAGTTCCAAATTCCAGGAACTTTCAAAGCCCCGAATCTCTAGAGATCACTTGTTCAGGAGTTCTAAACTTTGGTGTTCGGGTGTTTTGAAGTGTGCTGGTGTGAAATCCTCTGAAGCCTGGAGTTTTGAAGTCTCGGAGCATCGAAGTGAAGTGGCATGATGATGTCACCTAGGGTGATGTGGACCCACTTTATGAGAGTGACGTGTCATCTTGTTTCTTTCTTTTCACAGACCTTTTGTGACCATTAGAACTTGACACTTGTCACTCATCGATTGGGCTATGTGTCATCTCCATATTTTTTCCATGTAGCACCTCTGGTGCATAGTTTATAATGAGATATTGGAGGTTCAAAAATTTGGTGTTCAGGATATTTAAGGTGTGAAGTTGTAGGGTGTTTGAAGCTCTAGAGCACTAGAGTAATGATGCTCCAGAGAGATTCTCTCAGAGTTCACCAGTTAGGCGTTCAGGAGAAATATGGTGTGATGTTGTAAGAACCTCTGAATCCCAAAGTTCTGAAGTATCAGAGCCGTGACGCTTTGAAGAAGCATCTGTTCGAAAGTTCGCCAATCCGACATTCGAGGGAAATGAAATGTGGTGAAGGTGAAACCTCTGAAGCTCGAAGTTCTGGAGCCCCGAATTCTTGAAGCTTTAAATAAGCACATTTTAGCTAAGTGCTTGGTCATAGCCCAAGGCCACATGAGATTAGGGGTTGAAGTAAAGGAGCTAGTCCCTAAATTTTTGTTTTAAATACCGAATGGGGCTTAGAGAAGGTATATGTGGGGTTATGGTTTCTACGAACCTACAAATGAGGGAAATTACAGAAGCTTGTAAACCTAAAATGAGGATCCAACATGGGTCCAAGAGCTAATTCATCTATGAAGAAGAGGAACAGTTGTACAGGGATTACCTCCCAAGAAGAAAATTTTTCAAATATCCATAACTTTCTTCTCAAAACGTAGATTTGAGCATGAAAGCAGTTGTTGGAAATATCTTGGATAGTATAATATACTTATTCACTCAGACATTGATATGGATAGTCAATTCTCAAAAAAACTAGAAGAAACAATTCTGATGCATTATGGAACCTAGAATGATTGAGACACCAGAGCAAAGGCCAAGACAACCATCTATTAAATGTTAGGGTTGTGGGGGGGATATCATATGTTTAGAGATTGTCCTCATAGGGGTAAAAAAAGTGAGGATTGTTCACAGTTTACAACAAGCTGAAACAGTGGAGGACATGGATAGTAACTATCATAGAAACTTCAACATTGCAGTGGAAGAAATGTTACATAAAATGATTTCAAATATTGCAGCTCATATGGAAGGAAACACCTAAGGATAAGGTGTCAAATATTGAAGATTATGCAGTCCTAAAGTATTTTGATGATGTATTTAAAGAAATACTAAGATTACCTCCTAAAAGAGATATTGATTTCTCCATCAATCTGATGTCTAGAGCAACCCTAGTATCCAAGACCCTCTATAAGATGAGTACACCAGAATTGAAGGAATTGCAAATGAAACTTGAAGAGCTTCTGAAGAAGGGGTATATATGCCCAAATGTGTCACCTTTGGGTGCCCCAATATTATTTATGAAGAAAAATGATCGTTTTGTAGAATATGAAAGATTTTGGACCTGGTATCAAGAATGAGTTGAGGAAGTTGAGGACATAATGTTATGTCAAGAATATCCCACAAGATGATCAAAGGCCAAGACTGAAGAATTTATATATATGAATCTAGGTGCAACCATGAAGTTTTGGAAACCCACTATAGGAAATCCACTCATGTTAATCCAAGTGCTCAATGGAATTTGGGTATAAGAGTAGATCATGTACTGAATGATGTAGTGAAATTCCATTCACTCTAAAGGATGGCAATGTATATATAAGGCAGTATAGTGTGGGCATATCTTATCTAAAAGATCGATAGGTTAAAATGCTATGTTTTCTAATAAAGAGAAACAAGGAGTATATTTGGAGATAAGATGTAACATCTCCAAGGATCAGTTCTATGGTTTGGAGATAGCACCTCCATTATTTCTATCAGAGTGAGTAGTGGAAGCATGGTATGAAGGGCATCAATATGGCATGATAGAATTTTATTATGCATGTTAGGTTGAAAATTATATAGGTGAAGACAAGAGGAAGTGAAGGTTCATTAAGTAAATTCAAGTGTTCATGTGTTCAGTCAAGGAAAGGCTAAATCAATTGCTTCACGAAAGAAACTAGTGTTAAATATCCAAGGTTAATTAGAGAGCATGACTGGAAATGTAATTTTTTCATGTAGGAGTTAAATGAGAGGGATCCAAGTAATAGTTGAATGTTGGAAATTAATATGAGGATAATATATGGATACAAGTGTGCAAATTAGATAAGAAATATTCTAGCATGGAGATGTCAAGCCAAGAAGAACTTTAAAAAGAAATGAATTTCTGTAGAGGAATCAATAAGGAACTATGAAGAATAAAATGGTTCTATGCTTGGTTTTGAATGAAATAGAGATGGTGCCTGACAAGAATCCATCTCAAGTGGCATAGAGCCATGAGTGACATTCCCATAGGTTGTAAATATCATTGGAAATTATGATGATAAATTAAAAGAAGTGTTAATTAGTTCTTGTTAATTCTATGCAGATAGCGAAGAAGGCATATGTGCATCCTTATAGTATGCTAGAGATTGGATATGTTAGTTAAGTTTGAGGCTAGTTGTCTAAGAAAAGAGAAGAGAATGGTGCAAGAAACCTCAAGTGCTAAAGTATTCAATGAGGAAAGGGATAAAGTAGTTCAATTATGAAAAGTAAATGGATATTGAAGACCCAAAGTCTATAAGACATCATGTTTGGAATTATAATTTGTCCAAGTGTGATTTGGGTTAGATGGATCCAGAAAATAATGAATATTGAAGGTTAATATCATCATAGTATTTGGCTAGAAATGCAAAAATAGCCAAGAGTGATTTGGCTAGAAAGTGCTCAGGTCAGAAATAATCATGTATAGTGATTAGAGTGAGAGCATAAGAAAATTCAAGAATCTGGGAAGAATTGAATACTTTTGGGATCAACAAGGAAAAGTGATACAAGGAGAGAGAGGTTGTTCCAATTACTGTAGCATCAATTATGTTATGGCTTGTTGGACAGCTATACACAAAAAGAGAGAATTCTTGCATGTTTGCAAGTGTTGCTACTGATGTTGTTGGATATGGAAGGTGTCAACATAAAGTTGAAGTGTTTATTATAATGTTGGAAAAGGAGGCATAAGAACTTCTATTATTATTAGCTAACCAAGTAGCATGAAATTCATTTAATGGTAGCTATGCAGGTAAGTATTTTATAAAATTATGTTGCATAATGTTTGAAGGAAATTTAGGTAAGAATTTCCTCAGCCATATTTATTTATAAAATCACAGTATAGTATTATTTGAATGCATAAATGGGAATAAGATACCACTAGGTATGGTAAAGGATGGAGGCCTGTAATAATGATCAAAGATTCTTAGTTTTTGAATGCACACACTGACATAGTAGCATGCCATGTTAATTTGGTTATGAAGTAATAACCAAAGCAATAAAGGGTATGAACCTGTTATAGGAATGGATGCGGGAAAAGATAGTCATGTATGAGACCATGATATGGCTGGTTATGGAAAGGTATGGATATGGAAAGGCTACGTACCACCAAAATATCCAATGAACTTCCTACTTCTAAATAATACTTGGATTGCAACCTTTTTTCTAACACTAATGAACACCACTAAATTACCTTCTTGGTGTAGTGTTCGGGTTGAAAAGGAAGGCGTCCAAATAATTGAGAAGACATTAGGAATTGTATGGAGAATGTGTCTAGGCATTGGCCAGACTTCCAATTTACCAATGGTGAGATGCATGACCTAGATATAGAGCATTATGAAAATCATTGCAAAGGTGCATTGAATAGATATGCATTCACAATTGCACTCGTGCATAGTAAGTGGTAGAGTTGCCCTTATGCATGATAGAATTGTATGCTTGAATGCATTTGTCGAATGCATTTTGTGAATGCATGCATATATGTTATTTAATGGA
The DNA here is from genome assembly GCA_000966675.3 of Picea glauca. Taxonomy (NCBI): domain Eukaryota; kingdom Viridiplantae; phylum Streptophyta; class Pinopsida; order Pinales; family Pinaceae; genus Picea; species Picea glauca. The sequence goes on from JZKD02S1595476.1 coordinate 179,567, forward strand.
AAAAATAATACTAACAATTGAAATGTTACAAAATCATAGAGTTGAGAACGTTTCAAGAGTTGTTAGGACATTGCAATAGGAAAATTGCAAGTCAAGTAGTCACATGAGAATTGACTATAGGAAATTTTGTATTCAGAAAATGTAGTAATGAACTTACTGATATTAATTGTGAACATGCATATGCATAGAATGATAATTCATTCTATTTAATAAATTGTTTGGTAGTTGTGATTGAATTGTTAGGTGTAGACAATTCTAATATCACTTAGTAAGGTGTTGGTACATGTTTCAATGAAAGTATGATGTACATGTAATACTGACAATATGTTGGTTGAATGCAAGATGGAAGAATTGGAGGAAAAATGGTATTCAATATGGTGCTTTCTGAAATCCATAAGGAAGACTACATCCTACTATTGCAACAACCATGAAAAAAAAACTACGAGATAAAATTTCATATTTTGGGGAAAAGTTGAATTCCTTATGAAATAAGTTTAAGTTTCTAAATGATTTTTTGTGCTCTCTCATGATAACTGCATGTGTTTGATGTGGATGAGATAATATTGATTAAATTTGGAATGCTTGGGAAGACAAACTACGGTTGGAGACACTAGATCCCTTAAAATTTAGAACCTTGGTGGGGTTCTAATAATGAGTTGGTGCTCTCCTTGTGTTTGAAACCCTTGGCAAGATGGATCGTTGAAGGACTGTGTAGAAGTGATGGGATACCTGAGCCTGGAAGGGTGAGTGCAACAAGGAAGAGGAAACTCAGGAGTGCTTATGGCATGGTAGCTATCATAATGAGGGTGTGTCAAATGGAACAGTGAGTTGAATTATTTCTTGAAGAATCTCTATGGAATAGAGAAAATGACTTCTAGCTACAATATGAATAAAAGAAATGGTGCTTGAAAGAAAATCACCAGCTAGATACAAAGCTTCCAATAGAAAAATATTTGAGCTTTTTGAAGAATTTTTGAATTGTACATGGTATATAATGCACTAAGGATAGTGCATAAATAAGGGGAGGGGATTGTAGTATCTCAAGACCAATCCCCAGTTGTAATTGTGAATGTAAATATGTTTTATAGGCCGGTGATCCAGGTTGTTATAGGAAAAAAGGCTTATGTGATTATTAGGCTGGAGAGCCTAGATGCTAAAGGCTAGTGAGCCTATTTTTATATTTGTAAACACTCATATCATTAATAAAATACATCACTATGTGTATACCAACCATGATAAAAGAGTATGGGAGACTAAACTCCACTAGGAAGGGAAAGGGGGAGGCTAAGAGCCTAGGAAAGGGGATAATCTAGAGGGCTTATCTATAAGGGAATAACATAATATTATTGCTAAATACTAATGTTGGACATAACCTATGTTATCCTAAGTTCCTGTGGGAAGGGAACGAATTACAAGTGGAGACCATGCAGCTTCATGAAGACAAGTGTCCAATTTGGGACATGCATACAAAGAGTATGGCCTTAGTGCATGAGCCATTCATTCTGTCGGGGGGAGGAGTGCATTTGGCCTCTCACTTTGGGGGGATTCTTCCATTCGTTGTGCTTCCCATTCACGTATTCAGCCATGTTCTCCATGATCCACTTTCACCGTCAGTTTTTACCTCTGGAGTCTGCACACACTTCTTTAGCCAGACCCCATACTTTTATGTGATCAACAGTACATTATATCCTTACTAGGATGGGTAGTGCACATGTATCTTCCTGTGATTGGAAGCGCATGTGCCTTACCCAAAGGTTTTTGTTTCCATCACATGTTCCTTACTTGAGAGACATTGCTTCCATCACTTGTACATGTACCTGGTTGAACTAAGAGATGGACTGAACAAGCAGGTTGTTAGTATCGTTGCAAGATACCAAATATAAAATATGTAGAACAGAAATGAAATGCTAGAACTAACAGAATAACAGTAAAATATCCAGCATAATCTTCACAATACACATAAATGATTCACGAAATAGCAACAGAAATAGCACTTTGAATCAGATAGCAATGTTCACAGGCCTCTTCG
>JZKD02S1595476.1:186756-206312 GCA_000966675.3 Picea glauca
TTAGGTCTTCTTACATCCGCCTTATTCTATTTTATTGAAAGATCTTATTAATATTGACCTTTATTACATCCGAATACATTGATCTACCTATGTGCGGGTTAGGACCTTAACAATCGTGGATTGAAGAGGAGGGTTGTCAGGCCCGTGAGAAACTCTTTCCAGGTGAGAGAATTGTTGGGAATTGATTTCCTAAGGGAGCCCAATTGCAACTACAATTCTCTGAGACTTCCTATCCAACCTGTTGTTGAATCCCTGGAAGGGAAGTGGGGCAGCTGAAGGAATGTTGAGAAGAGAAGGGGCACACTTCCTGAGGTGGGACAGACATGTGGGGAATGAGATACTATAGGCTATTAGTTTGATTCATCTCTTGGGATGAAATCCTTCCTATTGTCTAAGATACATCATCCTAGCTAGAAATCCCTTTACCTAGGTAGAGTTTAGTCTTGGCTCGAGGATGAGCCACTGCTAAGAGTTCTGAGCAGTGTGGTCTAAGGATGGGTGGATTGTGGAAGGTCTGCACGCATTTGGTGGTATTAAATCAAAGATAAGTATATATTTTTTGTTAATTTACATGCTGTGTATTTATACATGTGTTTATGTTTATGTGTTTTTCCTGTGAATGCTACATGTATGTTTTATTGTTATTTCTGCATGAATCTGTGTATTTGCATATATATATATATATGCACACATATTAAATTATTGATTTTAAGTGGCATGACCCGGCTTGGGTGGATGGGAAGGTTACAACAGGTGTTTATGTACATGGTTGATGACATGGTTGTTGAGGTACATGGTTGATGACACAGGTTTGGTACATGGTTGATGCACTTGTTTTGATACATGGTTGATGATACAGGTTTGGTGCATGGTTGATGCACTTGTTGTGGTACATGGTTGATGGTACATCTTGTTACATGGTACATGTTGGTACTTGATTGGGACACATATCTTGTGATGGTATGTGGTGATCTTGGTGCATGCTTGGTTGAGGCATGTGTTGGTGATTTTGAGCATATGGTTTGAGATATGATCTTGATTATCTTGGCATGAGTTTCATGTGGATGAGAGTGGATCTAGTTTCATGGAGGAGATAGTGATCGGTTGACAATGACAAGTTGGCAGATTACAAGTTGATGTGACAATGTGACAGTGAAAATGACAGTGACAAAGTTTATGGTAGTGATAGTGGCAGAGTCTGTGACAGTTGATCTACACTTATATTTTAGGGAGTCATGGCAGGGAAAGGAAATGGGTTTGTACCCTCCTTTTGGTTGGATCCGAAGAATCAGGGAGTTGGAGCTTACTTCAGGTTGGATCTTGAGAACTAGGTGGTTGTAGCCACCCTCCGGTTGGATCCAAAGAACTTAGGGGGTTATAGCCACCTTATGGTTGGAGCCAGAGAACTTAGGGGGTTATAGCCTCTTTCTGGTTGGATTCAAATAAGTTAGGGAGTTGTAGCTTGCTTAAGGTTGGAGCCTAAGAATAGTGGGTTGGAGCCTCCTTCCAATTGCAGCTGGAGAATTTGGAATTCAATGCTTCCTATGAATGAATTCTTGATATATATAAGGAAGCATTCTATGGTTTTCTCCCATTTGGGTTTCCACGTAAATACTGGTATATTGTGTTCTTGATGTGATAATTATGTGACGTTTCTTATGTTTATATTCTTATGATATATATTGGATGCATTCATATATGATACATTGATGATAAACCATTGAATATTGTTGATAAAGATAAAGAATATATACTATGGTTAAAAGTGGTATAATTTATCATTATTGATTCACCCCCCTCTCTCAGTAAGCCAAAAATTGGTATCAAAGAAGGTTCCTTCAGGAAACAGTTTAACCACTGGAAGGTAGATCATGCAGTGCAGTATGGATGGAGCACCAATGTTCAATGGTTAGAATTGTCTAAAGTATGAAATGTGGAGTATTAGGATGAAGGTATTTTTACAAGAACAAGGGTATGATATTTGGCACTCAGTTGTTACAAGGCACACTGCTACAAATAATCCACCAAAGAATGTAGCCAAGAAAGAATTGAAGAAGAGAAACAAAATAATAATGGATTTCATCATGGAAGGATTACCTAATTTAGTAAAGGAAAAAGTGGGAAAATGTTCATCAGCTAAAGAACTTTGGGATAAGATACATAATATATATTCTTCTCCCATTACAGAGTCATAGATTTCTAAAGGATATCTAGATACAAAACAAGAGGTAAGATGCTCAACATGTCAGATATATTCAGAAGAAGAAAGTGCAAAGTCAACAAAGGTATGCATTTTTTCTTCAATTGTGAAGAAGTAGGACATATTGAAATTGAATGTCCTTATTTGAATATTGAAAGTAATGATACAGATAAGCCCAATGAAATAGAAGAGAATCTTGAGATTGAAAAGAAAAAGAATCATGAAGCAAATTTCAGTCAACAAGAAAGAGAACTTGAAGATGAAATAATCACATTGAAAATCCAACTTGAAGAAGAAAAGAGAATAGAAGAAGTCATGAAGATTCATATGATGAAGAAAAGAAGAGGATGTTGAGAATATTGAAGAAGAATTTGTCACATTGAGATTTGAAATTGGCAAGCTCAACCAGAACGTTGAAGAGAGAGAAACATTTACATCATCCATAGAGAATGTTGAAAAGAATCCCTCCAGACTACTGGAAAGGAAGAATGAAGAGAATCCAAAGACATGCACATTGTTATCATTATTAACTCTTATCCCTTCCCCTCCTAGTAATTTTGTGTTTGCGTGGGCACTCAAAGTGAGGATCATATTGGTACCAAACTTATGGTCGAATGGTGTACATGAATACTGTCGAAAGCCTAATTTTTCCTAGTCCCTTGGCCTCCTCCTCATCCTTGTCTTCCTCTGGTCTACGTAGTTCTGGACCTATGAATTCTCCTTGGGCTTGTCGTGTAGAATGGTTTTACAGACAGGGTATCTCATTGGGTTTCTCTCTAGGTGTACTTTCGGATCTGTCATCCTCTTATTGGATCTCTAGAATTCCTTGTTCTCCTTAGGTTGTGTCTCCTCCCCAGTACCAACATCACTCCTTCACCATCGTTCCAAATGTGGAGTTTCCTCCCTTGCCCCATCCACATTATTGAGCTCCTGTGGATATTGATAAAGCCTCTTAGATTCTTTGGAAATCCTTCAATGTTTGGTCTTTGATGTGAGGTGTGATGTGGCCAACCTATAGTTCTGGTTTGATATTATGGATTGTCGTAGGGAACGGGTGGAGGCCCTGCTTACCACTTTTCTCAGTCCCCTACACATTCATGTTCCAGTACATGCATAGTTAGTAGAGGTACCTATGACAGGCGTTATGGAGACGGCTTTGCACGAGAAGGAGGCAAAGATTGGGCCTCCTACAAGCTCTTAATCTGGCCTCTAGTCATAGGTTCTGGTGTTTTCGGTCTTGTTTATAATAACAAACTTTGGTCATATTGTATTTGGTGATTCATGTTGTTTTTTTGCTAATCAGGGGCATATGAGTCCTCAAAATCATCGAGAGGTATCTAATCTGTTATAAATAGTGATTCAATATCATAACTTAGGGTTATCTAAATTTCTCAAAATCACTAGTGGATCACACCTTAATAAGGAATGTAAGAAATTTTCCTTTACTTTCTCTCTTAAAAGTGTTTTTAATCCTAAAAAATTACCATTTTATATTATATCTTATAGTGATGCATGTAATATTAAAATTGTGTTTCTCAATTTTCAATTACTTTGATCTTTTTCCTTTTGATGAAAGAAGAGTAGTTTTCTTTGATATTGTAGAAGCGAATTTTATGATATATCCATGTTTTTGTTGCTAACATATTTGTTACATGTGGGATTAGGGACATCTAAGTCCGAAAAATCACTCAGAGACTATTAATCCATAAGAAATCGTTGGACTCTGAGATATCTAAATCCCTCAAAATCATGGGGGATCTAATCCGTAAGAAATATTGACAAGCACTCAAAATTATCACAGTGATTAATGTCAAGAAATGCAGGGCACTTCCACACTAATCCTAGCAGAAGAGAAGAATAATTTAATTAAGAACATAAATGAAAAAAGCAAACACACAATACACTGAGATTTTACCCTAGAACCCTTAACTGGGAGAAACCAACATTCCTTTGAGATTTATGCTCTCTTATTGTCTTATTTAATTAGAATAAAAGGTTGCATGTCTAACCTTGGTCCACACCTAAGACACAATCGACATCATACCCTCTTTCATGTGCAAGAACAACCCTGCAACCAATTTGGCTTACATATGCATGACCAACAACCTACAACTTCACATGAATTTACCTGCATAAGTGAATTCTACGATCACCCTTTACAATATTACAACATGCCTCTTTATAATATTTACAATAGGAAAAAACCTAAATATTTGTGCCCAAAAATGGTTACAGATCCAAGCATATCATTGGCTAAAAATCCCATAAATCCTAGGATTTTGTTACAATTGAGTTACCAGTCGACTACCAATTAGTCCTTCATTTGGTCTCTAGTCATTCGTCTCACTCCCACACTTAGACCTCTTGTCGGTTGATGTTGTCATCAATATATTTGACTTCGACTTTTTTTGGTCAACTCCCTGGACCTTCGACTTGTTGTCGATCCACCTTGACCTTCGACCGTCAGTCGATCTGTCTCGACTCGACTTTCACCGCAAAGAATATAACAACCCAACATTCTCCCACTTGTTTTATTCTTTGCTAAAATAATATATTCCTAAACTTTCATTCAGAGACCGTGGGAAACAATTCCCATTGCCTCTTCTGCACCAAGAGAACTTCACAACACTCACAAACTTGGTCAATGATTCTTCTATGTTTTCCAATGTGTCTATTTTATCTAGTAGAACTTTGTTAGTTTCCACCATATCTCTTACAAAATGACATTGTACATCAATGTGCTTAGTACTTGAATAATAAGTAGGGTTCTTTGCGATAAATATTTCACTTGGTCTTTGACTGTCGCAACTCACCTTCGTAGCTTTCTCCTCAAAACGAATTCCTGAACACAACCTTTGAAGCCATACCTCTTCTTTTCTTCCATGAGTGGTTTCCATGTATTCATCTTCTGTTGTTGACAAGGCTATGATGGCATGTCGCTTACTCATATAGATTATTTCTCCACCCAACATCTTGAAGACATATCCGTTGGTCGACCTCCATCGATCCATATCTCTATCCCATTCGGCGTCAACAAAGAAATGTACATCTACTTTACCATTGTCACCTCCAAGTCTTCCTTGGTATCATATAGCATAGTCCTTTGTGCCACACAAATACTTGAATGGTCTTTTGAAATTTGTCTAGTGCTCCTTTCTAGGTGTCAAAATGTACCTTCTCAACACTCCCATTACATGAGCAATGTTTGGTCGAGTGAATACCATTGCATACATTAGACTACCAACAACACTTGCATAGCGAACATGTTCCATGTCCTCTATTTCTTCTTGTGTCTTTGGACACTGTTTAGCATAAATCCTTTCTCCCACAGGAATTGGAACCTTCACCGGTTTGCAATCCTGCATGTTGAATCATTTCAAAATTATTTCAATACACTTCATTTGATTCAACCAAATATTTCTAGTGGCTCGATCTCTCTTAATATCCATTGCCATAATGAAGTTAGCTGCACCGATATCCTTCATGTCAAACTTGGAGGATAGTTTCTTCTTCACCTCCTTTATTGCGTCCATGTTGTTTCCAATCAACAACATGTGTTGTTTCCAAACAACAACATGTCAACGACATACAAAGATACATATATAAAACGCCCACCTTCTTCCTTGGAATATATGCAATGATCATATTTTATTCTCACAAATCCCAAACTAAGGATGTAAGTTTCAAACTTTTGGTACTACATCCTTGGCGATTGCTTTAGACCATTAAGGGATCTTTTGAGTTTCCACACCAACTCTTTCTTTCCCTTTACTACAAATCCTTCATGCTATTTCATGTATATTTCTTCTTCTACGTCCCCATGTAGGAATGTTGTCTTCACATCCATATGTTATATCTCCATAAAGAATGCTACAGCCATATACATTATTAATATAATGGAAGTTAATTTTTCAAAAGGGAAAAAATATCACCGAAGTCGACTCCTTTGACTTGGGAATAACCTTTTGCTACTAGTCGAGCTTTGAACTTCTTGACTTGTTCTGCGACATTCATATTCTTCTTGAACACCCACTTGCTACCAACGAGATTTATTCCACTAGGTAACTTGAATAAATACCATGTCTCATTCTTGTACAAAGATTCCATCTCTTTGACCATGGTGTCCTTCCAGAGTTTTCCCTCTACCGAGTCAATTGCCTCACCGATCGACTTGGTATCATCATTGATGGTAGTTAGCATGAATTTGGAATGGAATTCAGGTGGACTATACCTCTCAACTAGTCTTCTTTATTATTTCTTACCTCCTTACCACCAGATTTAGTCATTCCACCTCTTCCTCAAATTCAATCGACTCATCTAAATCATCTTCTTTATTCCTCAATTCAAACCACACCGTATTAGGATTATTCTTGATATGAACAACTTCAAAAGTCTCAAATTTACCTCTAACTTCTCTGAAGACCACATCTCGACTATACACTATTTTCCTTGATGCAATATCCCAGAGTTTATATCCTTTGATTCCTTCTTTATATCCAATGAAAATACATTTGACTACCTTATTGTCCAGCTTGCTCCTCTTTTCCTTGAGAACATGCACAAATGCATCACAGCCAAATACTTTGAGATGTGCCACCGAAGGCTTCTTACCAGACCATACCTCATTTGGAGTTGTGTCGACTAGCACTGATGAAGGAGAGATATTTACCAGATATCTTGCAATATCAGATGTCTCTGCCCATAATTCTTATGTGAACCCAACACTAGTAGGCATGCTTCTTTCCTTATCCATCAACATTATGTTCATTCTCTCAGAAAATCTATTTTGTTGCGGGGTTTATGGTGTGGTATTTTGGCATGATATTCCAGAATGCTTACAGAACTGATCAAATTAATTTCCACATAATTCACCACCATTTTCATTACTCAACACTTTAATCATTTTCTCTGTTTGGTTTTCCACAAGAGCTTTAAACTCCTTAAATATCTCGAAAAGATATGATTTATTCCTTAAGAAATGTATCCATGTCTTCCTAGAAAAATCATCTATGAAGGAGACATAATATATGGATCCACTAAGTGAAGGCATTGTAACCGAGCCAAACAAATCACTATGCACCAATTCAAGAATCCTATTTTCCTTTGTCCCTCCAGATAAGAACCTCACTCGACTTTGTTTTCCATATATGAAATGTTCACAAAAGTTGACTTTTAAACCACATTCAGGAAATCCTTCGACCATACCTTTTCTTTGCATAGCTCGAAGTCCGTTTTCTCCAATGTATCCAATCTTCTCGTGCCATAACCTGGTTGGGTTGATCTCATCATATCTTGTCGATTTGATTTGAACCAACTTGGATTGATTCAATTTGAGTTATGTCGACTTCGAGTGGGTCCAGTCGCAGTTGATTTGATTTCATAAGCAATGATGTTTTTGCATCTAGTCAAATTGGAATTCCCTAACAACTTGTACAATGTACCAATCGAAACTCCTCTCATTAATACCATTGCACCTATGACCATATTGTACGAATCCTTCTGAAACAAAGTATGCACACCTACATCACTCATATTGTTGATAGATATCAGGTTTCTTTCCAAAAATGCAATGTGTAGCACACCTGGAAGGGTTCTTTTCCTCCCATATTGCAGTTTCATTCGAACTCTTCCCTGTCCAACAATTCTAGTTGTTGAGTCGTTCCCCAAGAACACATCACCCCCATCATATTTTTCATATTCACGGAACCATTATTTATGTGGTGTCATATGATAGGATTCTCCTGATTCGATTAACCAAAAATCTTGATTTGATTGTGTACTGATCGATGCTAGATACACATCACCTCCCTTTTCCAAGGTCATCTTTCTTTCAGTCAACTACTTCTCGTCAGATCCAACACTGACTTGTGTTTCCTTCGACGTACAATCATTTTTATAATGCCCAACTTTACCTCATTTCCAACATCTTTGCGTCAACTAAACTGGGGATTTAGCTATATGCTTCGACTTGAACTTTCTACCGTAGAATATTCCTTTATCTTTGTCTACCAGTTGACCTCTCACTACCAAAGCATCTTTGTTCGATCCTTCCATGTTCTTCCTTCTCATTTATTCTGAAAATAGAGAATAGACCATATCCTCTAGCAATAGTGTGGTTATATTACTCCCAATAGCCATGACTAAGCTATCCCAGAAGTCTGGCAAAGAACATAATAGTATGATACATTTATCCTCATCAGTGATCCTAATATCCACAGACAATAGCTAGATTAACACAGTGTTAAACTCATTTAATTTCCCAGTTACCGAACTTCCATCACTCAGCCTTAGAAGAGACATTTTCTTTCTGAGAAACAACTTATTTACCAGAGATTTCAACTAGTATAATATTCCCAACTTGTCCCATATTTTCTTGGTTGAATATTCACCTGAGACATTTGGCAGCACTGAATCTACAAGACAAAGTTGAATTGTACTTATTTCTCTTATTTAGAGTTTCTCCCATTCTTCCATCAACATTCCCGTCGAATGGGTACCTGGATAGACCAATGTCCATTGTTCTCAGTCCATAAGAAGATCTTCCATTTTAAGCTTCCAAAGCTCAAAATTTTGGACATTGAATTTTTCTATCTCTATCTGGAACTGCTCACCATTCTTTACCCCAATATTTAACATAATTTATGACTTACAAATCTTACTATACATAGGGTTTAGTCCTCACATTCAATATTGGAAAATAAAGATCTGAAATACTCACTAAAGAATAACACCGCTCTAAAAAATCACTTATTAGGGAAAACCTAAGCTCTGATACCACATGTTAAGAAATGCAGGGCAATTTCACACTAATCCTAGCATAAGAGAAGAAGAATTTAATCAAGAATGTAAATGAAACAAGAAATCACACGGTACACCAAGATTTTACCCTGGAACCCTTAATCGAGAGAAACCAACATTCCTTTGAGCGTTATGCTCTCTTGTTGTCTTATTCAATGAGAATAAAAGGTTACATGTCTAACCTTGGTCCACACCTAAGACACAATTGACATCATATCCTCTTGCCTGCGCAAGAACAACCCTATAACCAATTTAGCTTACATATGCATGACCAACAACCTACAACTACACATGCATTTACCTGCATAAGTGCATTCTATGATTACCCCTTACAATGTTACAACACGCCACTTTATAGGATTTACAACAGAAAAAACCCTAAATATTGGCGCCCCAAAATGGTTATAGATCCATGCATATCATTGTCTACAAATACCACAAATATCGAGATTCTGTTACTGTCAACATCCAAGTTAGGTTACCATTCGATTGCCAGTTGGTCCTTCATTCAGTATCTAGTGAGGCATCTCACTCCCACACTTCGACCTCTTTTCGGTTGAGTTTGTCGTTGATATCTTCAACTTCGATTTTACTTAGTCGAATCCCTCGACCTTCAACTTGTTTTTTATCCACCTCGACCTTCGATCGTCAGAAAATATACCTCGACTCGGCTTTCACTGCAAATAATATAACAACCCAACAATTAAATCCCTCAAAATCACAAGGGGATCTAATATGGAAGAAATCAGGACAAGCCCTAAAAATAATCACAATCCGTAAGAAATCTGGGACTCAGGGTTATCTAAAGTCCTGAAAAATCACACAATTACACCTCTCCTAGGCCACACCACTATTAACATCGTTGGATTTTTAGGTGTCTCTTTCAGCTACCACAGAGATTTTCAAACCAAGATAGCCATATAAAACTAGACCCCTAAAAACCAATCAGGCTAGCAGGATTTGACTATGCTATTCATGCTTATTCCATATTTAATTATTCGTTTTATTTAGATTTATGTTTTTTCACCCAAATTCATTGTATGTCTAGTTAAACTATAAAAAAAATTAACTCTTCTTTTAAATGAAAATAAAAAACATTATGTAATCAAATTACATGAGATTAAATACATTTTATTTTTATAATTTTTATTGTTTAACTCATTTAACTCATTCCATTAATAATTTATTTTTTCAAATATATCTTTAGAATATTTTAATTACAATTCTAAAAATTTAAAATTTAAAATTTGTTTTTAGTTATGAATCTTAATTTTATTCCCCTCAAAATGTTTTTATTGCATATTTTTTAAGATATCTCATCTTCTTAGAAATTACTGTAATGTTTCAATAATTTTATTCCCTTAATATGGCTAGATTTTTTTGGGTGTCTCCTCTAGAATATTGTGAATTTTGGACTATTGCGAGTTTAGAACCTTGACCACCTTAAACATCTTACAAAGTGAAACTCTTGAAATCTAATCATACTAGAAGGATTTCAAGGGTTTCGTTTTGTAAGGTGTCTCAGGCGGCCAATGTTCAAAACTTGCAATAGTCCAGAGGATACACTTAAAAAAATCAATCCATGTTAAGGGTTGGTGTGGTCCAGGACGTGTGTGATCCCTGAGTGATTTTGAAATATTATATGCCTTTGGATCACGGTTTCTTATACCATAGACTAGTCCCGCAAATAACATACAAACTAGCAAAAAGAAAATTTGTTATAAAATTTTCTAAATACACATTACATTATTCAAGGATTTCTAAGAATTATATATATAATAGAAGATATGAATCTTGATTTTATTTATATGTTATCATTTTTTAAAGAAATTAGGCATATTAAATATTAAAGACTATACGGGTAAATTGAGGGGATTTGAACTCAGAACCTCATCAAAAATAACACTTCATATCACGACACTTGCCAATTGAGCCGCCCCGGAGGGCTCATTCTTGTATCATGTTAAGAGACACCAATGTAAACAATTATCTTACACTTTTATTTTTACACATTATTTCTATATACCCATTCATTTATATAATATTGTAAGAGTTTTTAATTAAATAATAATAATAATAATGTGTTGTCACGTCGATAAATAAAAATTATGTAATAATGTGTTTTCAAATGATTATCTTGCACTTTTATTTTTAAACATTTTAAAAAATATAAATTCAATGGACAACAATTATGTAATAATCTATTTTCAAACAATTATCTTGCACTTTTAGTCTTAAATTTTTTTAAAATATTCCCCCATATAGAGTGATAGGGAAGAGACAGCATGTCGAGCCACCACGCTTCCCCTCAACTCGTTGGCACCTGCCACCCTCCTCATACCAACATCGCTTCATGTAATGGGGAATAATCACACCACAATGATGTGTATTTCTTGGATCATGGATCACTATGGTCGTCGTGCTTATGCTCTGGTTATGATTCATCGATGGTACCTTTCCCTTTCCTAGTACTTCCCTCTCATTCAAATTTCCAATATGGGAGCACACTCGAATTTAAATCCATTTACTCATCTCCTCTGCATTCATTATGGTCACACCCCCAAATCCTTTTCCAATTCATCACCCAGTTATTTTACCCCTACTCCCCATCACATTCGGCTCTGTCACCTATCTCTTGGCTCTGTCACCTATCTCTCTTTCTGCTCATCCCTCACCTCTACATCATCTCCTCATCATTGGCTCACTTTTCACCCTCCTACCCATCCCACTTCCCTTTTTCCGTGACTCTAATTGCCCATGGAAGCCACTCTCACCATGCTCATGGGGGATCATCTCCCAGACTTTGAGGAAACTCGACTTCTCATCTAGCGGCTGTAGCAGAAGAGTTATCTGAATCTTATATCTCCCACACTCATCCCCACTTCCAGGATGATATAGTTCTTGAAAAGGTTGATGTTCGGGATTAAATCACTTTGTCTCATATGATAAGGTCTTGGATTCTATTAGTTCATGGATCCCAGACACCGCAAACAATAGGTCTCGAGTATAAACATATACCTGAAGACTGGAAATATATTGGCACATGAATCTCCTATTGGGACATGTCTTGGTTGATTTCAAGGAGGACAAGAACATAATTCTTCTCAAACTCAATGAAATTCAAGGCCAACTTCAACTCCATGACTACAAACTAAACCTAATTTCCAAACAGATGGCAAGGTTGGACCTCTCACGCTACCTCAATCCCAAGTTGCTTTGGATGAGGGCCAACCCTCTACCCATTCCTAATGATATTTAGTTTTTTTATTCTTTTGTTTGGTCTAGGAGGTATTGGGATCTCAATCACACCTCATCTTGGTCAAAATAGGAAAAATTAACATATAGATTTTGTTTTTGATACAATAGATAGTACTAATTTCAGTTATATCCATACTTTTAGTTTTAAAAGACAACATTTCCATATTACCTCAAACAGATTGATGCACTAATTTTGATTTGGTTTTCCTAGTGACAGGTCAGCAGCAAGATCTATGTACACTTCTATAATGGCAATATAAAGAATCTGGATTGTTTACAAAAAAACATTTTTAAAAATATAAGTTTAATGGACAACAATTATGTAATAATTGTTTTGCAAACAATTATCTTGCACTTTTATTTTTAAACATTTTTAAAAATACAAATTCAATCTTATATCATTGTAAGAGTTTTGTATTTTGATCCCGCCATCGATGAAGATTATTGTTTTCATTTATTTGATACAAATCATTGTTTCCATTTCTTTTCTACATTTACATTTTATTGAATTTTTTAATCAAAATTTTTATGACAAAATAATTTTGACATAATTAATATAAAATAAATATTTACTTAATACATTTAAAATGTTATATTTGATCAAAATAAAATTTAATTAAAACTTTATCTTTGATAAATATTTAAAAATAAAAATGATAAAAATCAAATTTAATCAAAACTTTATCGTTGATAAAGATTTAAAAATAAAAATTAGTGTAGATCCATCTTAACTCTGGATCTATGATGTGTCGAGAAGCATAAAATATTTCGATATGCAAACATCTCTTCAATTTGTTTTCTCTAAAAAATATATATTCGGAGTTAATATGGATCTACCTTGGTTTTGGCCAATATATATAAAGTTAATATTGAAATATTTACTTGTTACTGATTTTTTTTTAAATTGCATGTGTTAACTCCATATTAAGCACTAAAGGAATTACACATCTCCCTCATATGGAGATGTAGAAAGAACTTATGTGCAAAACAATAATTTTTTTACTTTTAATTGCACTATATATATATAAAAGGTTGATATAAAACTTATTTTACTTAAATATGAATGTTGATATAAATTTACTTTACTTAAGTGATGTTAAAATATTTTTTTAAATACCACATGTCAACTTTCAATTGTTGTGTATGTGTGTGTGTGATATTAAAAAAGGTGGACATAGTTGTTTTTCACTAAGGTCAATAAGGACTTCTTATGTGAGTGTTTGTAAGACAAAGATTTGGTCTGCTAACGAATTTGCTAGGGTTTCTCTTATGTGCCTACGAATCTAGGATTTAGAACGAATCGTGATCCCTCCTTCTGATCAACCAGGCCTTCCCTTTGAAGTGAAACTATTCCTTTTCAGATGGATGATGCTAAGGGGGAATAATCCCCCTGTTACTGCAACATGACGACGAGAGATGTAGCAGGATCCAAGAGCACGTGCCCATATTTTGATCCGTTGTTGCATCTTTGGAACCAAATCTACCAGGAAGAACTCAACAAGAGAAAAGAGATGGAGGTGGAAGTTGATTCCTCTCATCCAAAAGTGGCTCGGGCATGGGAATGCAGAAAATGTATCCCTCAATCTTATGCAACTCCCAGGTATGGAGTTAGTTCAATATGAGTCAGGGATCAAACTCAATACATGAGGGATCATGCTATCATCGGGAAATGTTTGGGGCTTTGGCCTTTTGAACGTGATCTTATTAAGTGGATCAACACTTGGTGGAAACCCAAAAGTCACTACAATATTCAATTGGGCTCAAAAGGTTGTTTTAATGCTATATTCCACAATCTAGAAAACAAAGATAGAATATTTCAAAATAGGCCATATTTTTTCAATTCAACATGATTATATCTTAGATTATGGATGGAATGATTTATCTTAGAGAAGGAACATTTCTCTTATGCCCCTGTTTGGATCAGGCTCTATTCGCTCCCTAAGGAGTTATGTATTGGGGAAATCTTGGAGGGAATTAGTAATACCCTGGGTATCTACGTCAAGTCGACTAAAGAAAAACGACATCGATGCTACATCTCCTTTCCATGAATCAGTTTGTACATGAAAATCTCCAAGCCATTTCCTGAATCCATAAATTTGGAATATCAGGATGTAGAATGGACTCGAACCATAAAATATGACCACATTCCCTTCCAATGATGAAAATGTCATGAGCATGGACATTTTTTTCGAGAGTGCCCTCTCAATTCCCCTCCTGGCTCAAAAACTATCACCCCCCCCCAAAAAAAAAAGGTTGGATTTACTTAAGTTCAAGGAAAGAGACCAATACCAGAAGAAATTACCCCTAGGAAAACCATTCCACTTTCTACAAGAAACTCTTTTGAGATCCTCAATCAGCTCCTGGAAACTTTTACTTTAGATAAAATCCCTCCCAGTTCGAGAAAATATAGTGTAAAAGAAAATACTAAGGAAATATTGGAACCTATTCTTGAAAAAATTATTCCTATGCCATCTCAGAATCCCATGGGAGAGGACCATGCTTCACATGAGGGAGGGGAAGTGGAAATGGAATGAGATGAGAAGGAGCTAGTTGAGATTGACTTAGTGCGATTGGAGGAGGCTTATCCCAAGCAAGAACTGCAATTTGTGCCTCCAGAACAACTGAGAAAATTTCATAAGGTATTTATAAATTCTATTGTTGGAGAAAATTTGAGATATGGAAATGGACTAGGAATTCATCCAGATGTGCTCTAAGACCCACGTAGACAAGAAAAAGGAAGAAAAAGAGGTTGAAAATACACCCAACAGTTAATATAGGAAATATGTAGTTATATGGTTAACTCAGGCCAAATTAAAAATCTCATCGATGTCTTCTTCCCTTCTCCTCATCCCCATTTCTCATGAATAATTTTTCATGGAATATTAGAGGTATTAATGGAATGATCCAGGGGATCAAAAAAATGCTCAAAAATCATAGTGTTCAAAATTACTCGAAAATGGTTTCATTGCGTAGATCTCGTCCTCACGATCCCAACGCAAATTGAATGGGCTCAAACAAAGTTCGTAAGAGGAAGTTATTGTGATCTGTTTTCTTTCCCAAATAGGCAAAATTTGCTAATTGTGCAGTCCGTACAGGCTGATGTGGCAGTTGACTATATAGATTGTATAGCCGTATAGGAGATGTGGTAGGATTATTGACAAGGCAGGTGATATGGTGAACATGTGGTGATGTGGACCAATCATTGGTCAACACGTGGCAGGTCTTGCTGGCCAATAATAGGGTGCCACATGCCCACTCAAGGGCCACCACATGGCACCCCCTTGTTGTTGTATAAAATTTTGGTTTGGCTCCATGGGGGGTCGAACCCACGACCTCTGGTAAAGGGAAATGTTTTTTCATAGGCTGGGCCACCAACCCGCCTACATTTGGTTCTTAACCATATAACTTACATCTAATATTTAAACTTGAATTGTGGTTCAGTCATTGGAAAAAAGGGTCAAGGCTTAGCCGCAACCCATGGTCACACACACCAACACTTAGACATATGTCCAGGACCATGGAGTCATGGAGGGGGCTAGCTGATGAGTGCAGGCAATTATCCCATCACATGGCCACATGGCCCATGTGGCCCATACCTCCAGAGATAAGGCACCAATTTCACTAACTATGCGCCAAATCTAACCACGCACCCGGAATGGAAAGAGAGATAGGTTTTGTAGTGCGTTCGAGGTTTGGCATATGGTGGGTGTGTTTTGGAGAGAAGAGATAGCAATTATTAGGGGAAAACTTCCAGCAAGGGTATTTTCTTCAAATTTTGGTCAAACCAGGTGTAGAAAGAGCCCAAACAGGGGTTTTCGGACATTTTGGAGCCATTGGAACCATCTATTTTTCATTATGAGAATTGTAAAGTATTGTTTTAACACATTTGAGCATATAATGAAAATGATACATTGAAATTTGGACCAGGATATGTATCCCAAGATAGGGGTGAAATCCTTTATCATTTTGTTGTGTTATGTGCTTACTTTTAAAGGTTGTTTATGATTGTTTGTGTTGTTCATTTTAAGTAAAAACTAAATAATTTCATGTTCTTGCAACTTGATCCAATTTCCCAAGACACATACATTTTCCACTTGCAATTTTATATACACAAACCTTTTCATTTTTAGATCAATTTGGTATGAGAGAAAAGGGTTTTGAAGGTTTGACTTGTTTGCAAGTGTTTTGTTTTCTGATGCTTACAAGGTTGAAGCTCACAAGAAGAGAATGGAAACTTGTAGAGCCAAGTTATCAACTTTCAAGAAGGAGAAAAATTCAATCACCTCAAGTTTCAAGGAGACATTCACCAAGTATGGCTCATGAGGAGAGTCATGAAATTCCTACTTCAGAAGAGGAAACTTTCAGAAAATCCTTTTATGATATGACATAAATGGTGAAAATTTTATTTGAAAATGAATGCAAGGTTGCAAGGAGAAAGCTCAAATCCTCCAAGAGGTAATGAAGGTAATGGTGATAAAAATGAAAAAGGAAATGGAGGAAATGGTGAAAGTCCACCTCCTTCACCTCTATATTCCACTTCTTCTATCATTTCACAACCATATCCAAATTCTCCAAAAGAACATGGTAAAATTCCTCCACAAACTCCTTTGCTTAAGCTTGATATTAAGTTTGAATTTCCTATGTACAATAGAGAGGTAAATGATGAGAAATTGGATAATTGGATTAGTCAGATTGAAGCGTGTTGTAGGATACAAATAATCCAAGATGATGAAACTAAGATTCATCTTGCTTCTTTTAGATTGGAAGGTGCAACACTCATTTGGTGTGAATCCAAAACTCGAGAGGACATGAAGAAACATGGTAAAGTTTTATTCTCTTGGAATGATTTTATTGTTGCAACTAAAAGAAAATTTTATCCATTAGCATACATGGAGAAAGCTATCAGGTATTGGCAAAACTTTAGACAAGCTAAAGCGAAAAATGTGCGAATCTACACTCAAGAATTTATAAAATAAGATTTGATTTTGGGTATAGATTTATCTTCTCAAGAAACTTTACTGAAATACATTGGAGAATTGCGTAGCTACTTGAGACACACAATTCTTATGTGTAACCCTACCAATCTATATAAAGTTTGTGTACAAGAAATTCATTTAGAAATAAGAGGGAGGAATGATCCTCAAGAGGAAATCAAGAAGCTATTTTATAATGGAGACAAAGGAAAGAGGAAAATCAAAGGAAATGGAAAGAAGAATGCTTCAGTCAAGAAAGAGGGAGAAAAAATCTCATGTAAACATTGTTAAAAATATGGCCATGATGAATACCATTGTTGGAAACTTCATCTTGAAAAGAGACCCAAAAAGTTCAACAACAAAGGGAAACCAAATACTGTTGCAACTACACAACATGATTTAGGATCTGATTCTGGAGATGAAACAAAAATCATAGCCATGGGTTTTCAAGGTAAAGACTCGATTTCCAGTACTAGTTCTTCAAGTAGTAGCCTCACTGAAGTTCAACATGAAAAATAAGTAATAGAGATTTTCCGCATAAGGGTTATTTCAAAGCATACCGAGATAGATACTCTATTTGATACTGGATCTCAAGCAAACCTCATTTCTGAAGACACTGTCAAGAAATTGCATTTGGAAACAACTCCTCATCCTAAACCATATCCTCTAGGTTGGATATGTGACAATGCCAAATTGCATGTGACAAAAAAATGTAAACTCAGATTTTCCATCACTGCAAACTTTATCGATGAGGTAGAGCTTGATGCCATTCCATTGGATATTTGTAGTATTGTGTTGGGAAGCCCATATTTATATGATAGGAGAGCCATATTTCATCGTCATGAGAACAAATATCATTTGTTTAAAAATGGAGTTGAGTACATTGTTAGAGCACATACCAAGAAGTTGAATTTGCCACTTGTAAATGTTGGACAAATGAAGAGATTAGTCAATGCTAGTAATAATTTTGTACTCTTGATGATCAAAACCAAAGACAATGTTGAAAAACAAGCTTTCCAAGGATGTGATGCAAATTTAAAATCTGATTTATATGAGGTCGTTAACACATATGATGAGATGATTTAGGAACCAAAATGATTGCCTCCTAAAATAGGTATCCAACATGAGATCCAATTGCAGCAAGATTGTCCTCTTCCAAACATTGGCATGTACAGGATGCCAGTCATGGAGATTGTTGAAATAAAAAAAAGAAATACAAGAGTTGCTTGACAAAGGGGTTATCATGCTAAGCACATCTCCATGTGGGTCACCAATTGTTTTAGTACCAAATAAATATAGTACATGGCGCATGTGTGTAGATTTTAGAGTCTTGAACAATATTACGGTAAAGATTTGTTACCCTCTTCCTAGAATTGATGATTTTCTTGATCAATTGAAAGCTGCTAAGTATTTCACTAAGTTGGATTTGAGAAGTGGTTATCATCAAATTAGGATTTTTGAAGGAGACACATGGAAGACAACTTTCAAAACAAAGCAAGGTTTGTATGAATGGATGGTTATGCCATTTGGGCTTTGTAATTCTCCTGCAACATTCATGAGAGTTATGAATGATGTTTTAAGTCATTTTCTTGATGATTGTTTGATTGTATACTTGGATGACATATTGATATTTAGAAAATCTCATGAAGAACATGTTAGGCATGTGAAGCAAGTTTTAGATGTCTTGAAGAAATAATTTATTTTTTTAAAGATGTCTAAATGTGAGATTGGAAAGACCTCATTTGTTTACTTGGGACATATTGTTGGAGGAGGAGAACTGAAAATAGATCCTTCCAAGGTCAAAGGAATTTTAGATTGGCCCAAGCCCAACAATGTAAAAGAGGTTAGAAGATTTTTGGGAGCAACCCTATATTGGAGAAATTTTATTGCTAAGTTTTCTTCAATTGCAGCTCCATGACATGTCATGACAAGCATTAAGTAGGTTTTCCAATGGGGAGGAAAGAAACAAAAAGATTTTGATGCATTGAAGGGTGAAATCATGAAGGTGGGTTACACTTTTGCTTGTTTTATGACAAAAAAAACTGTATTTTCACAAGTTATTCAACTTCCGACGTATAAAAGTATTTTTTTTATTTCGAATTTCACTTTACAGTAAAAACAAAACTTGTGAAGAATTGTGTTATCTTTCTAATGACTATTTTTCAAATTTGTTTTATCACGATTTGATATGTCAATTTGACAATTGTTTAAAAGTATGTTTCTTAAACACGAAATGAATGATAATGAGTTACTTATTTCTACAACAATGTTTTTTTTATTAAACTTATGTTTTGAAGAAACAAAATATACTGCAACAATCTACAGAG
>JZKD02S1595476.1:206322-219475 GCA_000966675.3 Picea glauca
CCATTAAACTATCTATAATGTGAAGATCAATGCTTCTTGAGTGTTTATAGGTATAAGGTTCTCTATAGATTTATAGTGCTTATAAGAGGTTCGGCCGAATATAGTGTTTATAGTGAATATAGTGTTTATAGTGTTTATATTTCCACACTATGTGTGGAAATAAAAACACTATAAACACGCAACTATACGCAAACCAATGTAACTATATGCAAATCTACAGTTTGCGAATGTAACTACAGTTTAAATCTACAGTTTGAATGTACAGTTTAAATCTACAGTTTGAATGTACAGTTTAAATTTACATACATACATAACTATAACATACGCATAACTATAACATACATAACTATAAATTTACATACGCAAAACTGTAACTATAAYTGTAACAAAAACTATAACTATAACTGTAAATTTACATACRCAAACTGTAACTATAACATACGCAAAAYTGTAACTATAACATACGCAAAATTTACATACAYACATAASTATAACATACRCATAACTATAACATAACTATAACATACATAACTATAAATTTACATACRCAAAACTGTAACTATAACTGTAACAAAAACTATAACTATAACTGTAAATTTACATACGCAAACTGTAACTATAACATACGCAAAACTGTAACTATAACATACGCAAAATTTACATACATACATAAATATAACATACGCATAACTATAACATAACTATAACATACATAACTATAAATTTACATACGCAAACTGTAACTATAACATACGCAAAACAGTAACTATAACATACGAAAAATTTACATACGCAAACAGTAACTATAACATACGCAAACTGTAACTATAACATACGCAAAACATGCGTAAAATAACATTCGCAAACTATAACTATAACATACGCAAACTGTAACTATAACATTCGCAAACATTCGCAACAGGCAAACTGTAACTATAACATTTCCAAAACATGCGTAAAATAACATTTGCAAACTGTACCTATAACATATGCAAACTGTAACTATAACATTCGCAAACATTCGCAACAGGCAAATTGTAACTATAACATTTGCAAACTGTAACTATAACATGTAATTTACCTCCCCGACGCTCGATATTTCTCCCCGACCGCTGCGTCCTCGGCGCCCAAGACCACTGCTCCCACGACCTCGGCGATAATACAGAGCCTCACACAGCCTCACGGAGAACCTCACGGAGCCCTCGACACAACCAAAAAAACCTCACACAGAGCCTCACGGAGCCCTCGACACAACCAAAAAAACCTCACACACAGAACCTCACACAAAACCTCACACAGAGAACCTCATGGGGAGAACCTCACACAGAGAACCTCAACGATAATACAGAGCCCTCGACAACCAAAAAAATTTCAAAACAAAACAAATCAATGTGTGGCAATTATATAAATAATCTTTCGGCCGAACTATTGTTCGGCCGAACTTGTTTTCGGCCGAAAACTTATTGCTGGAAAGAAAATATCCGGCCGACCAAATTTTTACACGAAAATCGAGGGCCCGGTTATGGATCCGTTCGATTTGACGTTTATGTTTTCGGCCGAACAATAGTTCGGCCGAAAATAATATCTCTCGGCCGAAAAATATATTTAGTTCGGCCGAAAATTTGTTTTTCGAAATTTTGGAAAGCAGATTGTCACGAAAGTGTAACCCACCTTCGTGATTCCACCCTGAAGGAGAGAATTAGTTCAACTCCAATTCTTGCAATTCCTGATTTAAGATAGCCATTTGAGATACAAACAGATGCAAGTAATTATTCCATGGGAGCAGTCTTGTTGCAACATGGTAAACCCATTTTTTATCATTTTGAAACTTTTAATGGTGTTGTGATTAATTCTCCTAAATATGAAAAGGAGTTGTATGCATTGGTGCAAAGTGTGAAAAAATGGAAACACTAGAAACTATTATTCACACAGATCATCAACCATTGAAATACTTGCAATCACAAACAAATATACAACAAGAAAGGAACTTCAGATGGATGGGTTTCCTGAAACAATTCCCCTTGGTTATCAGGTATAAGAAAGGAATTTATAACAAAGTTGTTGATAAGATTTATGGGCCTATTTTTAGTGCTTCAGTTATTCTTAAGAATAATTGTATCATGCATGAGAGATATGTTGAACAATATTCTTTATATGTTGATTTCAAAGAGGTTTATGCAACTTTGTGTCATTCTAACCAAGTTGAGGAATTGGATTACCATGTGCATGATAAAATTTTGTATCATCTTGGCAAGCTATGTATTCCACAGGGTGAAAGAGTCAACATCATAAGGGACACACATTCTTCTCGTATTGTTGGCCACTTTGGTGTAGGAAAGACGGTGCCTAATTTGCAAAGGTATTGCTATTGGCCTAAAATGAATGACAATGTTTCACGATATGTAAGAGGATGTTCTTTATGTGCTACAATTAATCCTAGCAAAAAAATTTAGGATTGTATACTCCACTTATGGTTCCTTCTCGTCCTTGGGAAAGAATTTCCATGTAATTTGTAGGAGGATTACCTATGTCTAAAAAGAATCATGATTATCTTTATGTTGTGGTTGATCATTTCAGTAAAATGTGTGATTTAATTCCTTGTAAGAAGTAGGTTACAGTTGAACAAATGACACAAATGTTCTTTCAACATGTATGGGTACATTTTGGGTTTGAGAAGGATCAATTCCCCTTTTCCACTTTTATTAGGAAAGACTTGGATTGAGAAGGATCAAATCAGAAGGAAAGCAGAGGAGGAAGCTATAGAACAAAAAAAGAAATAACTAAGGGACTTCATAGACAGAAAAATATAGCGACTAATAGAAGAACAAGAGGATAAGTTGAAGCAATAGAAGGTAAGAGAATTAGTTGTCGAAGTTGAAGGAACACAGGAAGGATTTAAGAAATTGTCCATGCAAGAAAGAAGTATAGCCACCCCAGAAATAGTAGGAGAAGGGACATTAATCGTAGAATCTGTAAGAGCACAATAGGTGCGAAGTCACTTTACTAGGAGAAGATAAGAACAAGAATGAGAAGAGGATTCCAGAAATTGTTAGAGAAGATCATATCATAGGAAAGAAGGCTAGGAAACTCAATAGGAAGAAATCTACGTTACAGGAAGCTACAAAAAACAGAAGGAAAACTTCACAGGAGGTAGATCTACAGAACTTGAACCTCGTCGGAATAGCAGAACCATGCAGAATGGGACTTCGCCACGACGAAGCTATATGACCGTTGGGGGTTCCCCGACAGTTAGAATAATGCTCCAGAATGGCTAGAAACACAATTATTAATAGAAAGATCGTCGTTATACCATTGAAATCGTGCCATAATGGACATATTCACATTTATGGACGCATTCCTTCCCATTGGAGGAATTCGTTACGACACTTGCCTATATAACCCGTCGGATGCTGCACCGAGACCACTTTTTGCAACCCGTGAATATCCAAGCTAACAGAGAATCCATTGTTTCATGTTGTGCTTTCTAGACCTATCCATCCATATGATTACCTCTCTTGTCTGTTCTCCTACCCGATCTATTTAGTTACAAGTGTGAATGTCGAGCGAACCTAGCGAGTGAAAGAAGTCTGTGGAGGAGATTCTTGTGGAGCTCATGGTTGAAAGAGTTATGTCTGTAGGAATACATGCATCATCGACTGAAGGACTGAAAGAATCCCCGTCGACTAGACGTTGTTCTAGTCAAACCATGACTGAGAAGCGAAGCAAGCACTGTGACAATCTAGGTAAGGTGAAGTAGATACTGTTAGTCTTTCCAGATTACATACTGCCTTTGGCTGGCATGATTAACTGCAACAGTATCCCATGCGACTTTGAGTAACGTTGATCACTGCGTACATACCAAAGGGGATACACGTAGTTGTACCCCAGTTAGCACACATTCCAGCTCTGAATAAAAATGAATTTAACCTCAGAGACAGGAAGAACTACGCGATGCTTGTTCCGCACAGGTATCTGATGAATATGACTAGGAAGAAGTCGTGCATAGTCTCTTAGCTATGGATTAAAGAGCCTACGCAGTCAACGATCCTGAATGTGATGAAGATTCCTTAGTTTGGCTGACATCAGGAGGTTAACGCTGGTGTTAAACTCCTCCTATCGTGCTACCATGGGGGATATCTGTGGCTCGACAGGCGTATTATTGTGGATCTGGTGTTGATCCACCTGATCATAGGAATGAGCATGCAGAGACCAGACCCTCACCAATTCTACCCAGGGAATACTTCAGATTGCTCCCTAGCATAGCGCATAAAGGAATATTATGGCGATGTAGAAAATGGAAAGCGAGGCTACAAGGTAGCCTCCATCCAGGATGGCGCAGTCCGCCTAGCTTGTCATATTATAGCTAGCAAACTCATCAGAAAGAACCATCTGACACAAGTCATTGGGTTCGTAGTGGACCTCACAGGGAATTGTGTAGAAGGAATGCAAATGAATTGGGCAAGTTACCTCATCAATGAGCTGGAGAAGGATTGCCACGAAGTGCAGGATCAAGGTTATGAATTCCATTTTAGCTGGCTACTGCTATTGATCGCATTTGTCGCTTGGAAAATGCTGGAAGGAGAAGCCTTCCCAGATTTTGAACCATCGGAGCCATTGGCCACAAGGTTCTCCACCTTGTGGTATACGAACGACATGTCGAAGTAGTGGCATTCAAACATTGTCTTCCATTCCTACAACTAACAGCTGAAGCGTGATATTGAGGAATTTCCATGAGTGAAACCGAACACATTGCATCAGTATAGGACACTAGAGAAGTTCCACGCAGATCGACACTTTATTTACATAATTTCACATAGGGATGAAAGCAAGGAAGAGTTACAGTCCTATTATAAACTGAATGACAAGGATATGGAGGATATCACCAAAGAATGGCCAGCGAAATTCCTTGTACCAGTTTACAATGCATAACTCTCTGAGCCTGACATCATTGGAATCCCCTTGGTCACCTAGGTTGATCATGATGGACAGACCAGCGCGAAGAAAAAGAAGAAAAAGGAGGAAGTACATAACATAGAGATTGATTAGGAGGACATCGCCTTGGAGGAAAGTGGGCCTCACTCACTGGCAGGAGGAGGAGGGGATGAAGTAAATCAAGAAAGAGTAGGGGAAGAAGGAGAAAAGAAAGACAAAGGAGAAGTTACACGGCCAAAGGATCCCCTTACAGAGGCTGAAACATCGAAGAAAAGAAAGGTTTCTCCATAGAAACCCTCTGCAAGAAAGAAGATGTGCACCAATAAGCCCAAGATGAAGTCCATGCTCACAGAAGATGATTTCGATTCAATCATTGAAACTGTGGAGGATTCTTCAGATGATATCTTGCAGTGCTATAGAGAAAAGCAGGAGACATTGTATGAAAGAATAAAAAAGGAGCTAAAGGAGATACAACAAGCCATCCATTTGATCCGCGCAGTACCTACTGCGCCTTCTTCATCCAAGATTTCAGAATTGGGGGACGAGCACGCCCAATTACGAAGATTAGAAGATGCAATAGAGGCTCGACTTCATCGAGTCCAAGAAGAAAAGGAACATGCTACAAAAGCCTTGAAGAAATAAAATGAGGAGGTCTTAGAGAAACTTTGAGTTTCACAGAAGGAGAAAGATGAAATTCGGGTGAAGTTCGAGCAGAACAATGTGAATATACAGGAAGAAAAAGACCAGTTGCTCGCAGAGCAGACTGTGGTCAAAGAAGCGGTGGCTAAAATACTTCTCTCTGTGTCGGGCCTAGAATAGGAGGAACCATATTCAATCGAGATACAAGTAGGGAAGATCACTGAGGTCATTCAACAAATTCAAACAAAGATAAAGGAGTTAGAACTCCACGCAGTGTCGAGCACTCTGCAAGAAGTGTGCGATCAGAGGGACAAAGATGCTAGGAGAGAAATTGGAAGGATCAGGGAACTTGCCTTAGAATGTAATAAATTGAGTGATCATAGTGTGTAGACCTATGAATGCCTCACAGAAGATTTAGAGCTGAGGAAACTGGAAGAACAACTCCAAGAGGCACAGCAGCAGGAATATACCGTGAAAGCACAGGTGAAGTCACTTACTGTAGTTGGGAAAATGAATAGATCACAGGAGAAGCGCACTGTCTAGTAGCAGATTACTACAATCCAGAGAAGATTCATGGAAGTTACACAGAGACTACAACCAGTACAAGCTGAATCCTGCGTGATTTTTGAAGAGATTGAAGGACAAGGCTTGCAGCTAGACCAAGTGGTTGTGACAGTGGAACAATGCCTGGAAGGGCATGTTACAGAGCAAGTAATGCAAGAGTTCGTCGAGCAGGAGGCTTTGGCGAAGGCACAAGTTGAGGCATATCGAGCTAAGCTCGAGGCCTTTGAAGGTGCATTGGCTAGATCTGAGTGAATTGGGACGAGTCACGAGTGAGTGTTGGGGACCTGTTGACCCTTGACCAAGTTTTGAGGGAACATTGGTCATGTTTGACCACTTTTGGGACTTCGACAGGTTGTACGAAAATGGAGCACCTAGGCAGAGTAGAGATCGCAGGATCTCACTTGTTTTGTAGGCTTGTGGACCCAGCAAATGGTTTTAGGGTTTATGTAATGGGTTAAGGGATTTCATCCCATGGGTTTACCCATGCTTAGGCCTCTTTGTAAATGTATAAATAAGTATCTAAACGATGTATGAAGCCTAGAATTTTTTGTTGTGTGCACAACGATGTAGGAAGCCTAGAATTTTTGGCTGTGTGCACAGCAGTAAACTGGATAGTGGGCTATGTGCACCATATGTTGTAAGAGTTATTGATTGGCTTAGTGCATGCCTACTTGGCTTAGTGAAAAAAGTTGTAAGTTTCTTTGTGGAGATGGACTGTGTAAAGTAAGGCTTTGTGCTACTGAGGAGTTGGATCTGTGCCTTGACCTGGTTTTGGGAAGGAGGATCTGGCGCACTGCGCGTAGATATCCTATCCTCTGTGGAGTTTGTCTCTATGGATTTGTGCATGGGAGAAGATGAATGTAAGAATATTGAAGACTAATAAAGAAGAATAAGAAGTTGGTGGATGTAGCCCCACACTGGGGTGAACCATGTATATCATGTGTCTTGATGTTCTTTGTGCGATGTGATTTATGATTTATGTTGTTTATTTTCTTAGTGTTGTTGTTATAACATACAATGAATGCATCTGATGTTGTTTCTTAGTGCTTTAATATGAATGAATGCTAGATCTGAGCTAATTTTGTGTGCTAAGTGATTGGAAGTGCTTGATCTTTATTGTTACTACGTTGTTATGTAATAAGGGTTTACCTTGCGATGTGAATGAGACTCATGAATTAATGCATGTTGTTGTCTAAGTGTTTGGCTAATTTTTGTAATCACATATTTGTTTCCCAGCTTGGTTGTATACAAATAAGTCCTAAACCCCCCCCCTTCCTCTACCTCGGGTGATACTTCATCTGCTTCATAGTTGTTGTTGAAAGGGTCGATAGTTAGGGTTTTGTTGATACATTGTTGATGTGTTCAACCCTGGGTCTGACCCTGTGCCAATAGGAGTACCTTCGTGTTGGTCTCAAAGGCATAAATCCAAGAAAAGATAAATGGATTGAGGTTTTAAGGGTGAGGGAGTTGTACCCTCATCTGTATATTGACTGAAAATAGTATTTTGGAGGTCTGAAATCTTCCCAATGGGGAGGAGTGATCCAAGGGATCAAAAAAATTCCCAAAACTCAAAGCGTTCAAAATTTATCAAAAATGGTTTCATTGCATATACCTTGTCCTCATGATCCCAACGCAACTTGAATGAGATCAAAAGGTGTTCGTATGAGGAATTTATTGCCTTCTGTCTGTTTTCCCAAATAGGCAAAATTTGTTGACTTTGTAGTCCGTATAGGCTAATGTGGCAGCTGAGTGTACAGATCGTACAAATGTATAGGTGATTTGGTAGGGTTTCTGATGAGGTAGGTGATATGGTGGAAAGGGGTGACGTGGACCAATCATTGGTCAATACGTGGCAAGTTTTGGTTGCCAATAATAGGGTGCCATGTGGCCCACTCAGAGGTCATGTTGGCACAGGGGCAGAACTAGGGTTCAACACTACAACAACACACCAACAAAACCCTAACTACCAGCCCTTTCAGCAACACCTGTTAAGCATAGGAAGTCTCACCCAAGGTAGAGGCAGAGGTGGTTACAGGACTCTAGTGTCTGCAACCTTAGCTGGGACACAGATCTGTGATTCTGATACTTAACAGAGCACTTAGAAACTATAGTTCATTAACATTCAACTTAGTATCTACTCTACAGATAAAACAAAGCATCGCAAAATTCTTTCAGATCTAACGTATCTAAGCACTTAGTATAAAGAGATAGATTAGATCTAGCATATTTAAGCAGTAAGAAAGTTCACATAGATCATATCTAACATCCATATACATTGTTAGCACAAAGAATAAACATATATATCTATCTATATCAAATCACTTAGCAAGTAAAGACATAAACACATCAACACATGGCACAAAGCATAGCAACATAGCATGTATGTGGTTCACCCCCACCCTGGGGCTACGTCCACCAACTCTTATTCTTTATTATCTTCAGTCAAGCTTCGTACAGGCCAATAGCATCAAAATCCTACTCTGCAGAAGACATGATATCTGTGCACGCTCTGCCAAATCCTCCTTCTTCGAGTTAGGGTACAGCACCAAGCCTTCTTACAATTACTTGCATGTAGCTCTGCAAGTCTCACATAGTATGAAAAAATCATCTACAATCCATACTTAGCACTTAGCCCAATATCACACACACATATATATATATATATATATATATCTATATTCATATGCCTCTCCTTACATTGCCTAGATATATATTTATACTTTACAAAATAGGCCTAAACATGGGTAAACCCATGGGTCAACATCCCCATACCCGTTACATAATCCCAAATCCCAAAAAGGACCGAAAAAGGGGCCGAGATCCCACGATATCTTCTTTGTCTTACACTCTGCCTTCGACAGGCTATCAAAGTCCCAAAATAGGTCAAACTTGACCAAGGATCTCCCAAAACTTGGTCAAGGTCCAACATGCCCCCAACACTCACCTGTGACTCATCCTGAGTCACTTTGGTCTGGGTAGTTCTTCCTCAAAATCCTCGAGCGTGGATTGAGCTGCTTCAACTTGTTGATGTTCCACAAGATCCTGTTCAGTGAATTATTGGATGACTTCCTCGTTGACGGGTCCTTCTAGGCATTGTTTTTGTGCAACAACAAATTTCTCCAGTTATGATCCTTGGCCTTTGATCTCTGTGAAAAATTGGTAAGCCTTATCTTGTATAGGTTGGAGCCTCTAATTTACTTCCATAACTCTTCTATGGATAGTGTGGATCTACTGTTGGGCAGTGCTATGCTCTTGGGATTGCTTCATTCTTTCCACAACTAATAGGGTCTTCAACTGTGCCTGTATTGTCTCTGCTTGCTGCTTCACTTCCTGGAGTTGTGACTCCAGTGCCTGCAATTTTGTGATCTCAGTGAGTTGCTCATACGTCTGGGCACTGCGATTACTCAGTTACTTGCATTCCATGGCAAGGGCCTTTATCCTTTCAACTGCACTCTAGGCAGTTGCTTCTCTTTGATATCTTACATCCTGCAGAGTCTCGAGCACTATGTAGAGCTCTAAGTTCGCTATGTGTTGTTGTAGTTGCCGGATAATTTCTGCGATCTTCTCTACTTGTTGTGTGACTTGGTCCTCTGCCTTTATTTCTAAGACTATCATAGAGTGAAGTGCTCTGTTGACTGCTTCTTTCAGTTTGAGTTGCTCCATGAGAAACTATTCTTTTCCTTTCCGCATTTGTGTTTTTTCTTCGTTGAACTTCGCTTGGAGAGCAATATTTTCCTGTTCTACAACATTGCATTACTATAAGAGTATGCCTTTCACTTGCTTCAAGGCCTGGGTGGATTGTTTTGTTTCTTCTTGTTCTCATTTAAGGCGAGCTTCGACTGTATCATCCAGTTAGTGGAGTTGGGATGGCTCATCTCCCAACTCTAGTTCTCCCGATGGAAAGGCCATAGTGGATACTGCAGGACTGGACTAAAGGGCTTGTTGTACCCCTTGGATTTTGAATTCAATTCTATCATACATTTATTCCTGCTTGGCTTCTTGTTTCTCTACTATTTCCAGTGAAGCATCATTCAGGGTTGCTATGATGAAGTCAAAGTCATCAGAGGTGAGGATAGTTTGCATCTTGGTCATGGTGGCTTTCGATTTCTTTCGGGAAGAAGGTTTCGAGGGGGAAACCTTCCTCTTATTCAAGGGGTCAAGCTCATCTTTGGGAGGTTTTACTTTGTCTAGCTTCTATTCAACTTCTACTTCATCATCACCCCCTCGGTCAGGTGACACTGATGAAATCTTTCCTGAGGTGTTGCTTAAATCGTGGACCTCTTTAGTCTCTTGGGTGTATTCTGTTCTTTATGAGTGTCCTCTGGGCTATCAAGATCAGATATATCTGCAGGGTTGGTGGGGATAAGGAGGTCAGCGAACCATTCCTTAGTGATCTCCTCGATATCTTCTTCTATAAGTTTATAATACGACTGGTGTTGCTCTTTATGTTCATCTGCGCACGTTGTAATGTAGATGAAGTGGCAATCTACTTTGAACTTCATCAGGGGTCAGAATCTCTGTAAGGTGTTCAGATTCATGTGAGGCTCATCTTCAATGGATCTCTTTAGCTGGAGTTAATATGTATGAAACACAATATTTGACTGCCATTATTTGTTCATATCACTTGAATACCAAAGGGTAGCAAACTTCACAGCAAGCGGTTTGAACGACACTATATCTGGGAAAGTCGCACCTTTCGACATATCCTAGGAAACAAATGCAATGAGGATTAGGAGCCAGCTGAAATGAAATTCATAACCCTGATCCTGTGCTTCTCAGTAATCTAGTTACAATTGTTTAACTAGGTACTTTTCCCAGTTCATCTATAGGCCTTTCACGCACTTCCCTGCGAGGTCAATGACAAAATCGGTGACTTGTGTAGGTCGGTTCTTCCTTACTAACTTTCTAGCTATCAATTGACATGCTAGGTGCACTGCGCCACTCTATATGGAAGCTACCTTGTAGCCTCTTGTTCCCTTCTCAACATCGCCATATATATCCTTGATCTTTTGTGCCAACGCACGATCTGCGACTTTTCCTGGATAAAACTCCTATGGGTCGAGTCCTTGCATACTCATTCCTATGATCCCGTGGATCAGTGTTGGGTCAAATGTAATACAATGGTCTATCCATAAGTAGCCACCATGGTAACATGATAGTAGAATCTTGACACATGCGTTGACTTCCTGGTGTCTTTCGAAGTGTGGGATCTTCATGACATTTAGCAGGGTGGACTGCGCGAGGTGCATTGTCCATGACTGGGGAATTATCTTTGAATTATTCCCCTTCATTCTGGTTAGGTACTTGTATGGGGTGAGAATACCATAGATATTGTGATCTCCGAGGTTGAAGTCACTGAACTTCAATGCTGTGATATTATCCTTCTCTTTTCGAACTACGTGAATCCTCTTCGGGAGGTATGCAGTAACTATGGTGTACTCAAACTCTCTTGGCACAATATCAGGATTCACCACGCCAACCAGAGGCAGGATGTAATCGGGCAATATGGTTGGAATCAAATTCGCATTTTCTAGGTCATCTTTGTTCTTGGTTCTCTTTTCCGCTGAGGGTCAGGATGATCCAGCTCCGCGAGCAGTTGATGGAGAGGCTTGCATTCCTCTCGTCGATGATGCTTGTATACCTGCAGACATCAAAATTACTCATTCATTCATGAGGTCAATGAGAAATTCTTCAACAACTTTATCTGTAGCACTGAAATAGTTCGACATACATGCTCGGGGTTGGAAATCTTGGGTTCAAAGAGTAACTTCTCAAGGCAATGGGATGGAAGGCAATATCATGATGATCACTATGAAAAATCAACGATTCTTCGGGCTCAGATTGATGGTTAGAAAAAAGTGTTCTTGGTGCATGGCATGACGGGATAAATAGATAGCTTGGAAATGGATCTTTTGCAATGGGTGAGAAGCCTTCATTAACTCTGTTCTGTCTGTTACGGTGCGGTCCAACAGTCTGGTGATGAACCATAAATTCCTTTCTACCTGTTCAGAGGGTCGTCTGAATGGTTATATTGTTCCCAATGGCTATATTTCTTTGCCCTGGCGAAGTGCCATGTGGCATTGTTCTGTTATCCTGAAAAAGTTCCAATTTTGCAAAGTTTCCCTCTACGAAGTTCCCTCTAGAACCTTCTGAAACGTTTCAATCTTAGCTCTCTTCTTACTTAGCTTTCTGACCTTCTTTCCAGTGAGCTTTGTCTCTTTATTTTTTTTTCCATTTTGATTCTTATCTGTGTTTGGCATAGTTACTTCGCGTTGTTGAGATTCTTTCCTAAGATTCAAGGGTGATAATTCTTCTTTATCTGGAATAGGTACTTCAATCTTCTGTGGGTCTTCTAGTGTTCTTGCAACTTCAACATCCAGGTCTCTGGTGCTAGATAGATTCGATCTTTTCTTATGCTCTTCAATCAAGTATGTGATCCTTCTAGTCATTAAATCTTTTAACTCTTTCTTCTTCTACTCTAAAACTTGTTCTTATTCCTTCCTTCTAGCCTGATCTCTTTCAATCCAAGGTTTTTCTAGTAACATGGTAAATGGGGTGATGTTCTCAATAAATTTAATAATCTCAAAATCCTCCTCTATTGAAGTCCCATTGGAATTCATAGGTATCTGGGTGAGCTTTCCACATAGGTTTATCAAATTTCCTTTGAATAGTCCTATTCCTCCTAATGAAGGAATCATAGTAGGCCTTCCTATAGCTTCCCAAGTTATTTATGTCATGATATTCACTTGTGTTTCCTCATCTATAACACAGTCAATGTTGAAGTATCCTATTCTTTCTTCTATGCATGCTTTTTCTTTGAAGATCTCTGATAAGCTGACATGTCGGTGGTCATTCAAGGTGTCTTTTATCTGTAGCAATACTTTCTCTAATTCTTTCTGGAGTTCTTTGTTAAGGTCCTAACCTGCACATAGGTAGATCAATGTATTCGGATGTAATAAAGGTCAATATTAATAAGACCTTTCAATAAAATAGAATAAGGCGGATGTAAGAAGACCTA
>JZKD02S1595476.1:245446-259528 GCA_000966675.3 Picea glauca
TACACTGTTTTTTACATTAAATGCTAAAAATGTCACAATATGAGCTCAAAAGGGAGACGTCAGGCCCCTCTGAGGGAGATGTTGGCCCTTTTTGGGCAAGATCAACATCTAGGAAGCAGAATGTTGGCCCCTCTAGGGCTTCTCCAAGGTGCCACACATGAAAAATGACCCCAACACACTGCCACACACTACAGAAAAATGTCCAGCTGCCTCAGGTGACGTCCTATCCATCAAAAGAAATCGTCCCATTTGCAGTGGGTGATCCCCCTTAGGCCAGGCCCTGCCAAGGTGTCCTGGTGGAACGTCCTTCTATATTCTTTGTGCAAAGTCTCATCACAACGTTGTCCCATCTCTGCCATCCCAACAACCATCTGATGGGATCTTCAGCCCCATGGAGGTCCAAGCTAATCATATCCCCATGTGTACCAGTCCACTGGTACCTGTCCGCCAGGTATGGTCCTGCACATCAAAAACTATGCCCTCCATGGGCTCATCAGTCCTCGGGATCATATCAATGTTAATCACATTTCATCATTAAATTTATCAAATACATGCATGTAATCCCTAACATATCATCTAAAAGCTCAAAGACATTACACATATCTACTATACAAAATTGAAGAAACCGACAGAATAACCTATTGGGCTAATACCCACAAGAAAAGGAAAGTTTTCTTAGAGGATCATTCAAGCCATGTATATGAAGTGGTATGGTCTAGGGATGTCCAGTCATAGTAATACCAGGGGTAGGTGTTGCCCATGGGTGCTTCTGTAGGAGGTGAGTTGTACCCATCATGGATGCACTTTTTTCAAGCCCCTTTATTTTCCTTTATTTTTCATTTATTGCTTTTCTTTCTTTTTTACTTCAAGGTCTGACCAGAGGACACTACCTTGGCGTGGTGACCAGAGCTGATAGTGTTACCCACTGGTATCTTTGCAAAGATGATAAGGATGGCTCGTGATGAGACCCCCTTTCCCTTGGCCATGCAACCAAATGTCACTGCCCTGGCGTGGTGACCAGATAATGGCAATGTCATACTGCTGGATACCTATGAACATAATGGGTCGGCTCGTGATGAGACCTCCCATCTTCTTGGTTAGGTCTTTTTTTGTTATTTTTCTTAGGGTCCCTTTAGTTTCTTATCTAGAGGCCTTTTATTGCCTTCTCGGGGATCCCTGGGTGAGGCATCTCTAGGTTTTCATTTCCTATGGCTTTTATCTTTTACCAGCTGCTTTTACCCCCTGGGCCTTTAGCCCCTTCTTCCCAAAGGACAAAGTGTAACCCCCAGAAGGTCATCCTAATGGTCGGACCAGAGGAATGGGATGGATGTATGGGAGATAAGATGTAAAATGATAGAATGGTGGGAGCAGACGATGGCTCTGCAAATCCCCCTTGGTGGATAACCAAAACCATGAATACAAGCTTGCTAAGTCACCCCATTAATCACCCCAACAATGGTCAAGTGGATTAGTGTAAGATCCAAGAAGTTATCAGAAATGAAAGGAACCTAATGCATATATGAGAAGGTTAGAATGATCAAACATGACACATACCATGATACCTCGGACCAATTACCTCATGGAGCAAGAGTCCTTTCTGATGCAAGCCCAAGCCAATGGTAATGGAAGTTGTTGTTGCTGATAGGACAAGTCTGGCAAAGAAGAGGAAGGATGGGCCCTCCAGGGCCATGCTCAGGTCAATCCTGCTGTCACTACTCCATGTCTAGGACCTGTGGGCCTCGAGACATGATCTCCTAGTTATCCCTAGATATCGGGGATAACATCCGGCTCCAACTCGGGGACATGTGCTCACCGTAGAGCGCATGAGAACCTCATAAATCTCTGGCATAAACCTGTAGACCTGCTCACACTTGACAAGAAAGAATCAGTGACAAATGGTGGTGTGGTATTGCCACCCCACAAAATAATATATGTATACATATGAGATAAAAAAATCAAGATGCATATATAAGGGAAACAAACAATAAATGCAGATGGTATAATACACAGAAATGCCTACCTACTCATACTTACCTGTATAATCATGTGTCTGGAGGGTAGTAACACTTGATATGCAAAGCGTTTACTGGCAATTTCAGAATCTCTCCTTCCATTGTCTCCAGGTTGAAGGAATTTGTACCTGCACAACTCTTGATTTTATAAGGGCCTCCCCATAGGGTGTCAAATTTTTTGTGCATGCCAGGCTTCTCTTTTATTTTATCCCATAGCAGGACAAGATCTCCTTCAACGAAACTTATTTCTTTGGCTTTGTGATCAAAGGTGTTCTTTATTTTCTCTTGGTTCCTTGTCATTTGACCCAGGTCATTTCTTCGGGTTTCATCTAATTCTATCAACTAATTTATTCTCCCTTGGATTGCTTCTGCATCTGTGTCGTATTGTTGTGCAAAACAGAGGATAGGAATTTGGAGGTTCACAGGGAGTTTCGCTTCAAGTCCATATACCAACTCAAAAGGGGTTTTTTTTGTGGACGTCTTTGTTGTTATTCGATCTGCCCATACCGCATACTTTATTTTACTATCCCATGATTTCTTATTTTCTCCGACAACCTTTTTCAGGATATTCATGAGATTCTTGTTGGTTGATTCTGCTAATCCATTTCCCTGTGGGTAATAGTTTGAGGAATGAGATAGGGTAATTCCATATTTAAAACAAAACTCTACTAGAGCATAGGAACTAAAATCTTTGGCATTATCCGTAGTGATCTTGGAAGGTACCCCAAACCTTGTTATGATCCGATCTTCTAAGAAGTTCATGACAACCTCTTCGGTGGCTTTCTTTGTAGGAACTGATTCAACCCATCTGGTGAAATAATCTGTGGCTGTCAGGATCCATCAATAGCCATTACTAGAATTTTCCTTGAATTCACCAATAAAGTCCAGACCCCACTGCTGAAATGGCGCCTCTACTACTATTGGTTTCAAAGGCTGGGATTGAATCTTTGGTTTGTCGGTGAATTATTGGCAAGGTTGGCAAGTCCAAACGTGTTGATAAGCATCTGAAAACAGTGTGGACCAATAATAACCAGCCCTTAGAATCTTGTGGACAGTAGTATGTGCGGCAAAATGTCCACCGCAGTACCCAGAATGTAATTCCTCCAAGATTTTCTTTGCCTCATCCTTGTTCACGCATTGAAGTATAACGACATCGGGATTCTTCCAGCCAAGTCCATCTTCGGTCAGGCAGTACTTCATATCCTTCAACCTCAAGGCTCTCCTCTTGTAATCTACCAGGTCATCAGGACAAGACAAGTTCTTCAGATAATAAACTATGTCAGAATACCACTCATCATGTTCTAGTTCACTGACTATCACATTCACCTACTCATTTTCACCCATCTATATGGCTTCCTGGTTGCTTTCAGTTAGCATTTGGGCCAAACCTTGTCCCTTTATTATCTTGGTGGGTTTTATCTCTAAGTCATACTCTTGTATTTTTGAAACCCACTTTCCTCTGGTGCACATACAGTCTTGTTGTGACAAAACATCCTTCACGGCTGGATACGGGACATAAGCTTTGATTTTATTATACCCGACATAATTTCTGAAGTGCTTGAGGGACTTAACCAAAGAATAAGCTTGTTTTTCTATGATGGTGTAGTTCAATTCTGAATCTCTCAGGAATTTTCTCATAAAGGCCACGGGATGTTCAAAGTTTTCAGTATCTTTCTGCATCAATACACCTACAATAGTGTCCTGGGACGCAAATGAGAAAATTATAAAATCCCGTGAAAAATTAGGACTGATCAAAATCGGGGCTTGAGAGATGGCGTTTTTGATATCTTCAAAATATTTATCAGTCTCATTTCCCCATCTGAAAGAAACATCCTTCTTTAGTAGAGCACTTAATGGTTTTATCCTTTTAGCAAAGTTAGGCACGAATCTGCGGATGAAGTTGATTTTTCCAAGAAAAGATTGCAAGGCTTTTTTGTTGATCGGAGGATGGACATATTTTATGGATTGGACTCTTTCAGGATCAATGGAGACTCCTCCTAGTGAGGCTACGTGTCCTAATAGTTTTCCTTCGTCAATCCCAAAAACAAACTTCTTTGGATTTAGTGAGATGCCATACTTCCTACATCGTTTAAAAACAATCCTGAGGTGGGAGAGATGGTCTTTTCTTTCTTTGGACACAACTGTGAGGTCATCTTGGTAAATTTCTATGATTTTTTGTATGAGGTCTCTAAAGGCAAAGTCCATTGCTCTCTGAAAGGTGGCACCTACATTCATAAGACCAAATGGCATTCTCAAGTACATAAAAGTTCCCCAGGGTGTAGTAAATGCAGTCTTGAGTTGATCCTCTCTTTTGAGTAGAACTTGGTTGTATCCCGATAATCTATCCAACATCGACATCATTACTACCCCTATGACTCGTTGAAGCAGATGTTCCATGTTTGGGAGAGGATAATTATCCTTTAACGACATCTGGTTGAGGTTGCGGAAATCAACACATAGGCGGATGTCACCATTTTTCTTCCAAACAACTACCAGATTTGACATCCAAGAAGACTACTTGATAGGGGCTATGATACCAGCATCAACCATATTTTGGAGTTCCTTTTGTATTTGCCCAGCTAACTTTGGGTTGATGTGCCTTAACTTCTTTCGAAAAGTCTTGGCTCCTTCCACCAAGGGTATATCATGTTGGATAACGTCTCCTCTATAGGCCTTCAATTCATCATAGTTCCAAGCAAAGGTATCTCTGAATTCCCTAATGAGCTCCAGTATTTCCTTCCTTTCTTTCTCGGTAGTCCCCTTTCCTATCTTGACTGTTCTCGGGTCCATTTTAGTACCAATGTTGAATTCCAAGGCTTCCTCAGCTTGCTTGTTGGTTCTTTTCCCCTTGAAAACATCATGTCTGTCAAAAATATTCTCCAGAGGAATACAACCTTTCGGCAAAGTATTGTTTTACAGGTTGATGATTTCCAAGTCCATAGAATCAGCTAGGAAATTGATTTGTGTAACTGTGAATTCTTTGCTACTCTCCATGAATTTGATAATTTGATCATCTTCGAAAACCTGCCAGTGCTCCAGATTGTCGGGGATAGAAGGCCTAAAAAGAACCTCCATTTTGCATTGATAATGAAGAGGTCCTTTGCATGGTTGGAGAGTGGAAGATGAGACAGCCAGAGCATCTGCCACATGGTTTTCATCTCGAGGAACAACTTCAATTGATATCTTTTTGAAGGATTTTGAAAGTGTCTGAGCTACATCTCGATACTTCTTTAACTTTTCGTTCTTAGTTGCGAATCTCATTAGAACTTGTGAGACGATGAGGTCTGAATCACCCTTCACTTACAGGATCATGGCTCCCTTGTCGATCGCCAGATTGAATCCCAGAATCAAAGCTTCATATTCAGCCACATTGTTAGTGCAACGGAATTCCAGCCTATAAGAATGGTAGAAAATCTCACCTGACGGAGTTGTTAAGACTATTCCAGCAGCTGATCCAAAACTTGAGTGGGAGCCATCAAATTCTAATGTCCAGATTCCTTCCATTTCTTCGACTGTGTCCATATCCAATTTTCCTTCTTGAATGAACCAATCATTTAGACCACTATTGATGCATAAAAGTTGATCATCTATCTCATCGGGGTTTTCAACCGGTGATCCAATAAAGGGTTCATTGTAGATAGTATAATGTCCTCCTTCAGGATGAGGGATGATAGCTCTGGACTGCTCTCTGTGAATGTTT
The DNA here is from genome assembly GCA_000966675.3 of Picea glauca. Classification (NCBI taxonomy): domain Eukaryota; kingdom Viridiplantae; phylum Streptophyta; class Pinopsida; order Pinales; family Pinaceae; genus Picea; species Picea glauca. The sequence goes on from JZKD02S1595476.1 coordinate 251,159, forward strand.
CCATTTAAATGCTTAATAAGATCGTTACAGATGATAATCCTGAAATTGTTAATATCGTCCACAACAACCACATTTATCAAGAAAGGAGCGTTGGGACAAGAGTCAAAAGTTGTTTCAAGATTGTTAATGACTCCTTTCACGAAATCGTCTCTAGTATTAGCTCGTGAAATTTTTAGGCCTAATTGTCGCATAACCTCTTCTCTCATTATATTGGCTTTGGCTTCTGGGTGTAGTAGACAATTGTGGAGGAGAAGATCATTGACTCGGAGGGAGACGTAAAAGGGTTTGAACTCACAATTTTTAGCAATTGGGTCTCCCACTTGATGAATAAAAAGAGAGAAGTCTTGAATGGGACTTGGCTCTAAGATTTTGTGTGACGCATCCCTATATTCATCCTTTGGATGGGCCTTCTTCAATGGAGGTTCTTGGGAAGAGATATCACTCTTATGAGAAAGGCTCCATTTCCTTTTGGCAGCAGCTAGTTCGACTTGGAGGACGCTTGGAGGTTCAGGCTCTGGCATGGGTTCATTTCCTGGATCCCATAGTTCACAATTCATGTTTCTTTGTTCAACAAAGTCATCAAAATCAAGATTTCTCTCAATCTGAAGGGCCATATCTTGTGCTTCTTCCAAATTTGTTGGTGACCGGTCCCTAACTCTGAATTGCAAGGTTCCTTCTAAGGAGGACAGGTACTGACCGATGATAGCTTGTTCTAAACCAACCTTTGACCGGATATTTTTAAGGACAAGATTAAACCTGTCAGTGAAATCTCTTGTACTTTCACAAGGTCCTTTGAAAATGTTGTAGTACTAGGAAAAATAGTCTTGCGAATGTTCATTATCGCACCACCTTACTTTGAAGGCCTTTTGTAGCTCTTCAATGTTCTTTATGCATCCCTTAGGGAGTTTATCAATCCAGCCCTTAGCTTTTCCTGTAAGAGAACTCACAAAGAGATTCATAAAAACATCAGGGTGATATTGACCATCCAGATGAAAGTTAAAACTGTCACAAAACTGGGTCCAATGTGAATTTCCAGAAGTTTCCGTTCCTGAAAAGAAAGGTAGCCAGGAGTTTGCATTTGTAGGCAAATAATGTACTCCACCTTGGATATTATTAAATTCAAAGTAGTTAAAACTCTCTGGGTGAGACCATTTATGAGGGTTTGGATTGATTGGAGGTACAGGGTTTGTTATAGTGGTGGTTGTCATAGTAGCGGGATTTGAATACAATTTTCCACTACGAGTCATCATGCTTAAAGGAAGTCTCTTTCCAAAAGGTGACTTGAGAACAGGTGAATTAGCAGGAGGCCTCTTTCTGAAAGCTAGAGGAGAGTTATTGAACCTCCTTTTGGTTTGTGGAGTCTCCATATAGTTTTCTTGAAACTACCAAAGAGTAGGGGGAAAAGGCTGTAGTGGAGTCACTAGGTAAGATTGTAAGAAAAGGTCTCTGAGGCAAGGCTTACCAAAGGTTTTGTCGTTGAGGAAGAGTGACTAAGTGTTCCCCGACACCGACGCCAAAATGTTATCGCTCAGTTTGTATTCTAGTTCAAGTAGCTGAAAGGTAAGGATCGAACTGGCATAACGAGAGCTTCCCCACCCACTGTCACCTCGATGGGGGGCTCTTTCTATTTAGGGTGGATAAACCCAAGGGAGACGTCCCTGGAAATCTGGGGTTTTGAAAAGGCAAAGGTTTAAAGGATCAAGGTAAGTTTTTCCCTTTCACAGATTACTGCCAAGAAGATAGTCAAAATGAAGATAAACCACAGAAGGGGCACCTGTTTGCGAGACAAGGCAACAATAAAACTAATGCATGCAAATAGTGGTTAGCACTTCATAGATTAATGACTATCAACATTTACTGTACATGAGTATAAATAGCAGTAATTATTGACGAAGTCAATGATTGCAAAAAATGACTATGGCTTATAATATTACTTCTCAATAAAAACTGGAAACGATATAACATTCAATGTATATAATCAATCTTTGAATTAACACCATGAATCAAATATCATTAAATGCTCATATAAGACAAGAGTGTTGCATCAGGCTTATTAGAGGTGACGTCATCTTTTCTTTAGGGTTAGTTTGGTAGACAAAGAGGTGAACGTTTTTGCAAATAGGCCAACGAAATTTCTCTATACATCAATGTCTATCATTGGATGACTAAGCCACAACGTTTTTATCAACCAAGGGTTCAAATAAGGCATGACGTCATCATCAATCTAGGGTAAGTAGACGTTAGGGTTAGTTAGGGTTTCAAATTTAAGAGTTTTGAAAAAGTTGTTTTGGCACAATAAGCTCAATGCTGGAGAGCTAGACTAGTGCCTTAGGGTATTATGGAGTCAGAAACAAGGGCAAGATCTTGGGAGAATCAAATCTAAGGACTAGAGCGTTAGGTTCTATGGTGTTGCAATGGCACGGCCATAGAATCAAAACCCTAAGGGGAGGAGGCTCATTCTGGTGTTGCTTAAGCAAGGCCTCATGCTCCTCCCTCTTTCCTCAAATATCCTTGGCAAAACGGCTATCTTTAAAACACAAATCTAGGGGCGAAAAGTGTTGCAAGAGCAAGGCCCTTCAAACCCTAAAATTCAAAACCCTAGGTGTAGAATTAACTAGGCTTAGGACGTCTTCTTTCTTCATCTCATGTTCAAAAGCTAACTCAAAAAAAGGGGAATTAGTGTAGCAACGGCTAGGCTATATCCTCCTTGATCAATGGATAAAACAAGTTCTCAATCATGGGGACATATATCAAGGACCTACTTGTGTGCTTGCTACCTAGGGTTTCAATGATTAAGCAATATAATAGCAATGTAACAATAAATGCAAGAGATTTAACCTACAACCATTCATTTAAGAAGTTTTTCATGAGAAATACACTTACAAATCATGAAGAGAGCTTATCAAACCCTAGTTGTAAACCTTCCAATGAAAGAGAACACCATAACACGCCTAGAACAATCCTCCACAAGAGTTGCGCCTCACTTCCAAGAGCAATAATACCAAGACAAAAGACTAAAAATGATCTCTCACAAGAGAGTGAGTTGTGTTATGTCAAAATGAGAGGTAACGTCCTCTATTTATATCATCCTAATGACCTTTAGTTAGAAAATAGGTCATTTAAAACAGCCGACAAGGCTGACTAACAATATTACACTGTTTTTTACATTAAATGCTAAAAATGTCACAATATGAGCTCAAAAGGGAGACGTCATGCCCCTCTGAGGGAGACGTTGGCCCTTTTTGGGCAAGATCAGCATCCAGGAAGCATAACGTTGGCCCCTCTAGGGATTCTTCAAGCTGCCACACGTGCCAAATGACCCCAGCACACTGCCACATGCTCCAGAAAAACGTCCAGCTGCCTCAGGTGATGTCCTGTCCATCAAAAGCAATCGTCCCATTTGCAGTGGGTGATCCCCCTTAGGCCAGGCCCTGCCAAGGTGTTCTGGTGGAACGTCCTTCTGTCTTCTTTATGCAAAGGCTTATCACAACATTGTCCCGTCTCTACCATCCCAACAACCATCTGATGGGCTCTTCAGCCCCATGGAGGTCCATGCTAATCATATCCCCATGTGTACCGATCCACTGGTACCTGTCCGTCGGGTATGGTCCTGCACATCAAAAACTACACCCTCCATGGGCTCATCAGTCCTCGGGATCATACCAATGTTAATCACATTTCATCATTAAATTTATCAAATACATGCATGAAATCCCCAACATATCATCTAAGAGCTCAAACAAATTACACATATCTACTATACAAAGTTGAAGAAACCGACAGAATAACCTATTGGGCTAATACCCACAAGAAAAGGAAAGTTTCCTTAGAGGATCATTCAAGCCATGTATATGAAGTGGTATGGTCTAGGGATGTCCAATCATAGTAAGACCAGGGGTAGGTGTTTCCCGTGGGTTCCTCTGTAGGACGTGAGTTGTACCTGTCATGGATGCACTTTTTTCAAGCCCTTTATTTTCCTTTATTTTTCATTTATTGCTTTTCTTTCTTTTTTACTTCAAGGTCTGACCAAAGGACACTGCCTTGGCATGGTGACCAGAGCTGACAGTGTTACACACTGGTATATTCACAGGGATGATAAGGATGGCTTGTGATGAGACCCCCTTTCCCTTGGCCATGCAACCAAAGGTCACTGCCCTGGCATGGTGACCAGATAATGGCAATGTCATACTGCTGGATACCTATGAACATAATGGACTGGCTCGTGATGAGACCTCCCATCTTCTTGGTTAGGTCTTGTTTTGTTATTTTTCTTAGGGTCCATTTAGTTTCTTATCGAGAGGCCTTTTATTTCCTTATCGGGGATCCCTGGGCGAGGCATCTCTAGGTTTTCATTTCCTATGGATTTTATCTTTTACCAGTTGCTTTTACCCCCTAGGCCTTTAGCTCCTTCTTCCCACAAGACAAAGTGTAACCCCTAGAAGGTCATCCTAATGGCCGGACCAGGGGAATGGGATGGATGTATGGGATATAATATGTAAAATGATAGAATGGTGGGAGCGGACGATGGCTCTACAAATCCCCCTTGGTGGCTAACCAAAACCATGAATACAAGCTTGCTAAGTCACCCCATTAATCACCCCAACAATGGTCAAGTGGATTAGTGTAAGATCCAAGCATTTATCATAAATGAAAGGAACCTAATGCATATATGAGAAGGTTATAATGATCAAACATGACACATACCATGATACCTCAGACCAATTACCTCATGGAGCAGGAGTCCTCTCTGATGCAAGCCCAAGCCGATGGTGATGGAAGTTGTTGCGGCTGACAGGACAAGTCTGGCGAAGAAGAGGAAGGATGGGCCCTCCAGGGCCATGATCAGGTCCATCCTTCTCTTGGTACTCCATGTCTAGGACCTGTGGGCCTCAAGACATGATGTCCTAGTTATCCCTAGATATCGGGGATAACAGGTCCAAAATGATTTCAGTCACAAAACTGTCGGATCTTGTCCTAACCAGGATTTGTTTGGAAAGGGTGTCAAAGTCAGGGTTTTGAAAGGTAACAAGCTCTCCTGAACAGGAAAGGGACTTATGAAAGAGAGTATGACTTACTGAACCTTCAGCTACGGTCTTTTTCTTGAGAAACTGCTCTGGGTTATTTGTTACTATCGCAGGTTTTGGGTCTGGATGAGATCGAGTATAAACTTTCTTGGGAGCATGATTTCTTTTTGATTTATATATATATACTTTTTAGTTTTATGAGTCTGAAAATAATATGTACAAATTTTAATCAACCTCTAAACATTACTTTCTTCTCAAATTTGCAATATTTCAGGAACAAACTTTCTTCTACGGAAAAGAAAACGTAAAGCTATAAATTTTTAGTTCTGTTCCTTCCCCAGTATGGTCGCCACTATGTTAGCGCTCTGTAAATTTCCAAGAGGTTGTTAGGAAGAAGAAATCTACGAGAGGTAACTTTATCCAACTGCTTTTGAAGCTGGGATCTATCCCTTCCAACTTCAGAGAGGGATCTCTCTATATGATTTAGATATGTTTCAAATTTTTAAATATTAGGCTAGATAAATAGATAAGTCGATCGTGTGTCGTAGTGTTTGTTGAGTTGGTTGAGATAGTTTACACATCCATTGGGCTATGGGGTATTTGTTATAAAGATGAAATCCGAACCAAAAAAAACAAAGGAACCTTTCACAGGGCAAGATAATATAATCACTGGATTCTTTAGTAGCATAAATGAGGAATAGCAGAAAAGATGAGAAAGACAATTACAACAAAGAAGCAATTAAAAATTTCTTTATTGTAAAATGAGAAGATAAAACACTTAAATATTTGAGTCAGAAACAGGGTATACGAGATAAATCCTACAACATCCATTACTTCCGAATATTAGATTTAGAAAACAATATGATAACAAAGTGAGAATAACATTTAACTTAGAAAGAACAACATCACCAGTGAATACACGCAAGAATCCTGTAAAAGTGCCTCTTTCTATTAATGGAAGATCTCTTAAAAAATATTACAGTCTGATAGATTACAGGGTGTGAAGATCAACAACCCTCAATACTTCGAAAAATTAAGTATTTATAACTCAAAATTACAAACGATCCTGTCATCAATGACCAGGACGTGCTAAATCTATTTTTTGCCTAACTAACTTAACAAATTTCAGAAATCTAGGAACTGCTTGATGATGTGTTGCAACTGCATGTTGTTTTTTGGGTGGACCGTTGGTGAGGCCTCTGCACGACCTCATCTGACTGGACAAATGACTGGGCTGGGACAGCTCATCAGCTACTCAATCAGATCACAGATTTCCTCCCATCGAAGATGACTGGGTACGTTGACTTTGAGTAGCCTACGATAAAATTCGTCCATTTCTGTGTACTTGGCGAAGGTAGGTTTGGTGACGAATATGTATCGAATCTCATGATGAATACTGATGTCCCACTAAAGTGCATCTAGAAATGCCTTTCCAGTGATGCTGCCTTGAATTCCTGCAAACTTTGAACTATCCTTAGCCACATCAGCCAGTCTCTTTTTGTAGTCTGGGAGTGTCTTCAATTTGTCATTGATTACCTTCAGACCAGAAAGACCTTTCTTCTGTAGAGCCTCAAACTTAATAAAAAATCTGTGTACCCCTAGGTCCATGGCCTGAACCTTTTCTTCCAGCTGAAGCATTAATCCTCTCTTGGTCAAAACTCTTTTGACCTCAAGGATGGTCTATGTTCTGTCTTCAATTTTCATCTCTTTGAGCTCCTCCTTGGTCTTAGAATTTAGGAAATTGATGATCTCGTTAGCCTGTGTTGGCATCGCTCCCAATTTTGATCTAATCTTCTCAATGGCTTGTTTTCTTCTCTGCACCAATTCATTTTGCTCAAACATGATCTTTATCATGGGCCATATCTCGTTCATGGACTTGGTGATGTCTGTCCATACACTTTCTTTAACCTCGGCCAAAGTTTTTCTTGCCACTGTTTACTTCTGAAGCTGTTGTAACTCTTGTTTGAGCTGATCTATCACCTGCTTTTCCTTGGAGAGGTTGTTCTGATAGGAAGATTTGAGTTCCTCAAGGTTCTCAATCTCCTTTTTGAGCCTGCTAATCCTCTATGGGTGGGAGTTTCAATTGTTTCCTTAAGGAGGCTATGTCTGCATTTTTATTTTTAATCATCTCCTCGGCTGCCTTCATGTTCGAGGGATCGTACTCAATTTTAAGGACCAATTCCTCCAAAGTCTTGATTTTTTTGTCTTTAGTAAAGGATGATATCTACTCTAACTTCAATTGTGTTTGAACATTTTTAAGGGACATTTGCAATTTGGACGCAGTAGTGGAAGCATGCGCGAGCGTATAAAAGACCATTTCCCCTGTTTGCTTGTGCAGATCCATCTGATCGGCCGGATGCACATCTTTTGTCTGCAATTCAAAGGTGGCCTTTTTGTAATCAGTGATCACCTTTGGATATGGCACCTGTGCTTGGAGGAATGCCATATGCATTCTTTCCTTCTCTATTTCAAATGTCGATAGCAACCTATGTTGTGCAGTTGGCGTCTACTTCCAGAACTGGGCGCAAGTGTTGTTGGTCAAGGTCTGGTTCCTTTTCTTGATCAGCTCATATTTTTCAAAGATGCTCAACTTCGGTCCTCCCTTGCCTGGCTGGGTGGTCGATGGAGAATCTGTAGATTTCTTCAACAACGATGAGGTTATGATATGCTGGAGGCTTGCACTGAGGGGTGGTCTATCAACCTTGGTCACTATGGTAGACGAGACTTCCTTTTCCCCAGTCGGGTTAGGAGATGAAATGGTTTTAGACCTCTTGTTATGCAATTGGAATTCTTCTGGAGACACCTCAGTGACAGGTGGAGATAAATTTTTCCTAGGCCTTTTCTCTTTCGGAACCTGTGGTGTGGTTGTTTGCGATACAGAGGCTGGGGGATCCTGTTGTTCTGCTTTGACCAAAGTTATAGGCTCCCATACTGTTGTTGATACTGAGAGGGGGGTGAATCAGTATCAAGTACAATTTAAAAAAAAATTCCAACTTATACTTAAAGCATTCAATTGTATCCAATGAGAAATGAACAATAGTATAAGAGTTACACCAATAAACCACAATACACCATGCACAATATATATGAGAAATAATCAATAGTTTTTGTTCAAGGGAAGTAATGAATTCCAAAGGTAGCTACAGCTTCCAAATGTAAAGGGAGGGATAAACCTCCAAGAGGAAGATACAATCCTCCAATATAAAGAGATAGTTGAACTCTCTATCCTTGCCCCTTCCTTCCACCCAAGAATATATGAGAGATAATAAAACTTTATTCAATTCTGGTCTATTCAGAAGACCCAAATTGTACAGCATGCCCCACGCTCAATATTTAACATCTGATT